>LAPY01000356.1:178133-206241 GCA_000970635.1 Eragrostis tef | reverse complement strand
TCGAAGCTAGACTCGAAGGCCATTGGGATTAAGAATGGGGTAATCTTTGTAACTTATAGCAGCTTGATAGCATCGTCTGAGAGAGGCCGTTCTCGTTTGCAGCAATTGGTTCAGTGGTGTGGGCAAGAGTTTGATGGTCTCCTAGTGTTTGATGAGGTTGTGTATTTGATTTAAAAATGATCATATCTTGATATCCTTTTTCATTGTGTAGCTATATCTGCATATCTCAATGTCATCTATGCTGAAATGATGTTACTTGCAGTGCCACAAGGCCAAGAATCTGATTCCTGATGCGGGAAGCCAGCCCACGCGCACTGGTAAAGCAGTTCTTGAGATCCAGGTGTGTAATTTACAGCTTGAGCTCATTGCAATCTGACTCGGAAGAAAACTCTTGTTCTCCACATTGCCAATTCCATGAATTATCATGCAATATCACAGGAAATATTCTTAATCTGAGGAACAAATTCTTCTACGATGTAGAGTTACTTAAGTTAAGAATGATATTGTCGTAAATGGAATGTGCATAATTAAAAGAAAAGGGTAAAAACATTAACAAAGGAGATTTGTAGTACAGTTAGTAGATGCATTCACATGACACACGGATGACCTTAAACAGTTGTTGCGCTAGCTTCTAGCTTACATAAGATTTGGTACAATGTTCCAGATCTGGACAAATTTGTTAGCAGTTGTCCTTAGTAGATGCGTTCACATGACACAGATGACATTAAACAGTCGTTGCGCTAGCTCCTAGCTTACATAAGATTTGGTACAATGTTCCAGATCTGGGCAAACTTGTTAGCAGTTGTCCTTGTATTTTTTTTTAAAAGAGATTATGCTGTTCTTAATTAATGAAATCGTCATAGAGACATTGTGCGAACCGGAAGTTTGATCTTGTAACACAACTTCCAGTGCTAGCTCTGAGGTTTGACCTTTTAACACAAGCCGAGAATGTCTCAATACTTTATGCCTAAATTTTGAGATGGGTGTTATTGACTCATTATATATGGTGAAATATACGCTTTACACCATCACTGATAACTTTTTGGCTTAATTTATCATCACATATCATTTTCCATGCCATGTGATGACAAATAACAACACTTGATTGCATAATGCCGACATTTGAGTAAATTTACCATAAATGCTGATCGGCTGTACTTAATCAATGAAGCACGCTGCATGCCTTTTATTTCAAGGTCGTTCTTTGGGAGACCCATCAGTGAACTGTTGCTTTTGAAAGTTTACAGATCTGTGGCCATAAATTAATAATTGGTGCAGAAAAAGAAATAGGAAAATCGAACTTTTAGTTTGGACCGTCTAATCTTTCCCATCACAGAGTTACCAAAACCTAAGTACTGCCTCCGTTCCAGAATATAAAATAGCATCAAATGCTTGTACCCTGGAATGGAGGGAGTCCTCAGTTTTTCCTTTGGCACACATCCTTAGCTTGAGCATTTCCTCCTGGGTCACTCTTCTTGTTAATTTTATAGTGCTGTTTTTAATAAAAAAATTACAGTAAGGGAGGCCCCTACTGCGCTATCATATACTATTTTCCATGTATAGTGCCGCCGTTTTGTTACTTTACTTCCTAGCTCCCTTGTACAGTCCTTTTGTGTAGTATCGTTTTTATTGTATCAAATTTTGTTAGTAACATATTGTTTTTTTACCTTCAATCCCTTAGATAAAATTTATATACCGGGGGTTGCCGATACTGTAATTCCTAAAAAAAAAGGTTTCCTCTCGATATGTTTATATATAGATCTTATGGCTGTTTAAGATTTAAGCTTCACCGTATGTCATAGGAAATTCTACATATTTCTTTAATTACTTTTTCAACTTGCCTGCCATCAGAAGGTTTAATTGAACTAACTTGTGAAAGATGGCTTTATCGTTGATACAGATCAACATACTTACTTGGACTATTGTTGCAACATGATCAAACATCACAGGAAAAGTTACCTGAGGCCCGGGTCGTTTACTGCTCAGCAACTGGTGCATCAGAACCACGAAATTTAGGCTACATGGTTCGACTTGGACTTTGGGGCGACGGAACATCATTTCAGAACTTTTCACAATTTTTAGGTTTGCTGCTTTCTTTTTTTAAACGAACTTTTTTTTAATTATTTCTCTTCATCATATTAACCTGGAATTAATAAACCACTGACTTGTCCATGCTGGCAGCAAACATGGTAGTGGTACAAAGACCCAGTAGTGGACCTTATATTATGACCACTATAGACTCTTAACTGTGTAGAAATGATGACTCAGTTGGAACTAGCATATTCCTTTAAGGATAAGAAGTTTCTGAAAATATATTGTTAGCAGAGCTGTGGGGACAACTTCGGTTTACTGTGGGCCTGAGTATCTCAAGCTGCACTAGTAGTCCAAATAACGCAGTTGCTCACATTTTGTGGGAACTTTTTCAGGTGCCCTTGAGAAAGGTGGTGTGGGAGCTCTTGAACTCGTGGCAATGGACATGAAAGCTAGGTTGGCATTTTCTTTTTGCCAGATTTCAGTTTCTATGGATGCGATGTGTACGATATTTCAATAAGAAACCGAGTAGCATTCATCAACCTTTTGTATCTGTCTATATAGCAGTGGCTGGTGCATGCTTTACAAGTGTGGTTAATTGAGTACTGCTTTTGTTAATTTTTTTGGCAGGGGCATGTATGTATGCCGTACACTAAGTTATAAAGGCGCTGATTTTGATATTGTGGAGGCTCCTCTCGAGGAAAGAATGATGGTAAAACCATACTCTATTGACAAACTTTCCATTCGGAACTTAGTTTAGTTGTGTTCTGTGCCTTCCAGCTTTATTGGGTTGTGTTATCACCTTGCCCTTTCAATTTTTCACCATACCAATGTTTCTTTTATAGTTAATCTTCAACTTGGTTACAGTGTAGAATAGCACATGCATCTATACCTTTTTATTGTTTTTTTTTTGTGAAATTCATCTTCAGCTTATTTACTTTGCTTAAGCTCGTTCATGTATAGCTCATTTTTGATGCAAAATTCATATATAGCTCATTAAGTTTCACTACCTAATTTGTGATGCAGATCATGTACAGAAAGGCAGCTGAATTTTGGGCCGAATTGCGCCTTGAGCTACTATCAGCGTGTGAATTATCTGCAGAAGAGAAAAGTAATTCAAGTCAAATATGGCGGTTGTATTGGGCCAGCCATCAGGTGTTACTTCCTTATATTTCCACAAGTACTTATTATGAACTTTAGTCACCTTTGCACACTTTACTTTTGTCAATTCCATGAAGTAACTCTTATATAGCATAGTGAGTCTGGTACATAATTTCCTGATATGGTCAAACACCTGCTCCCCCTGCTTTTTCCCCCTCTTTATGTTGACTTGCTCCTAATCATCCATGTATAGTGCCGCCCTTTTGTTACTTTACCTCCTAACTCCCTTGTACAGTCATATTGTGTAGTATTGTTTCTATTGTATCAAATTTTGTTGCTAACATAGTGTTTTTTTTTAGCCCTCAATCCCTTAGATAAAATTTATATACCGGGGGTTGCCGATACTGTACTTCCTAAAAAAATAAAGTTTCCTCTCGATATGTTTATATATAGATCTCATGGCTGTTTAAGATTTAAGCTTCACCGCATGTCATAGGAAATTCTACACATTTCTTTAATTACTTTTTCAACTTGCCTGCCATCAAAAGGTTTAATTGAACTAATTTGTCAAAGATAGCTTTATCGTTGATACAGATCAACATACTTACTTGGACTATTGTTGCAACATGACCAAACATCACAGGAAAAGTTACCTGAGGCCCGGGTCGTTTACTGCTCAGCAACTGGTGCATCAGAACCACGAAATTTAGGCTACATGGTTCGACTTGGACTTTGGGGCGACGGAACATCATTTCAGAACTTTTCACAATTTTTAGGTTTGCTGCTTTCTTTTTTTAAACGAACTTTTTTTTAATTATTTCTCTTCATCATATTAACCTGGAATTAATAAACCACTGACTTGTCCATGCTGGCAGCAAACATGGTAGTGGTACAAAGACCCAGTGGTGGACCTTATATTATGGCCACAATAGACTCTTAAGAAGAAGTTTCTGAAAATATATTGTTAGCAGAGCTGTGGGGACAACTTCGGTTTACTGTGGGCCTGAGTATCTCAAGCTGCACTAGTAGTCCAAATAACGCAGTTGCTCACATTTTGTGGGAACTTTTTCAGGTGCCCTTGAGAAAGGTGGTGTGGGAGCTCTTGAACTCGTGGCAATGGACATGAAAGCTAGGTTGGCATTTTCTTTTTGCCAGATTTCAGTTTCTATGGATGCGATGTGTACGATATTTCAATAAGAAACCGAGTAGCATTCATCAACCTTTTGTATCTGTCTATATAGCAGTGGCTGGTGCATGCTTTACAAGTGTGGTTAATTGAGTACTGCTTTTGTTAATTTTTTTGGCAGGGGCATGTATGTATGCCGTACACTAAGTTATAAAGGCGCTGATTTTGATATTGTGGAGGCTCCTCTCGAGGAAAGAATGATGGTAAAAACCATACTCTGTTGACAAACTTTCCATTTGGAACTTAGTTTAGTCGTGTTCTGTGCCTTCCAGCTTTATTGGGTTGTGTTATCACCTTGCCCTTTCAATTTTCACCATACCAATGTTTCTTTTATAGTAAATCTTCAACTTGGTTACAGTGTAAAATAGCACATGCATCTATACCTTTTTTTTTTTGTGAAATTCATCTTCAGCTTATTTACTTTGCTTAAGCTCGTTCATGTATAGCTCATTTTTGATGCAAAATTCATATATAGCTCATTAAGTTTCACTACCTAATTTGTGATGCAGATCATGTACAGAAAGGCAACTGAATTTTGGGCTGAATTGCGCCTTGAGCTACTATCAGCGTGTGAATTATCTGCAGAAGAGAAAAGTAATTCAAGTCAAATATGGCGGTTGTATTGGGCCAGCCATCAGGTGTTACTTCCTTATATTTCCACAAGTACTTATTATGAACTTTAGTCACCTTTGCACACTTTACTTTTGTCAATTCCATGAAGTAACTCTTATATAGCATAGTGAGTCTGGTACATAATTTCCTGATATGGTCAAACACCTGCTCCCCCTGCTTTTTCCCCCTCTTTATGTTGACTTGCTCCTAATCATTGTGTAACTGATGGATTCTGTTTTGCAGCGTTTCTTCAGGCATATGTGCATGTCTGCAAAGGTACCGGCTGTTGTGAGATTAGCTAAGGAGGCCTTGGCCGAAAATAAATGTGTGGTGATTGGTCTTCAGAGCACCGGAGAAGCTCGAACTGAGGAAGCTGTCACAAAATATGTCCGTTCAAATTTTCTACTGAACATTTCTTTTATTTTCACTAGCGAAATTATTCTCTGAATTTCAAATGCTCAATTATTTATATTTTGAATCAGGGTGTTGAAATGGAAGACTTTGTTTCTGGTCCTCGGGAGCTTCTTCTTAAGCTGGTAGAAGAAAACTACCCTTTGCCTCCAAAACCCGATTCTTTTCAGCAAGGTTTGTGCTAAATATTTTACCATATTAACTTCATACAGGGTTTTACCGTACCTTTGATCCATCTTGGGCTCAAAGTACTGTAAATATATGAAATACTGTTACCTGCAAGTTATTAAATGTCAAATGGCTTTTCCTTCTGCTGACTATGTGTTCCACTTGGACAGGCAAGTTACGCTCTGGAGTTCTGTTTGTTCTAATCAAAGAAATAGGGCTTAGCATCTTGTACAAAAGAATATCCATTTTTTAATCCTACATGCTTAATTGTTTTTCTAAAATATATGTAATGTATACACGCTTTCTGAGCTCTTATGTTTCTTCTTGTTGCTGGAACTCTTGTCCTCTTATATCTATGTACATTCTTTTAGGTGAAGAAACAGTCACAGAGATCCAGCGGAAGCGCCATTCTGCACTCGATATATCATTTAAAGGACGAGTTAGGAAAGTAGCAAAAATGGTGGATGTGAGCGATGATGACACCGATGATTATTCTCCATGTAAGTTTCCTAGCAAGGCCACGGTTTTAGTTTGGTTATGCCGACTAGGCCTTGAGCATCCTGGGAAATGGTCCTAGTCTAGCGGTACGCCCTATGTTAGCGCCCCACCAGAACTTCATGGCCCTTCCCCAGGTCATAGCCTGAGTAGGTTCCCAGGCACAGCTCCTGCCCTAGATACACTGATGTATCATCTCCCAATGTATTGCTTATTCTGACAGGCCATATGTATTAAAACAAAATGTCGGGGGGGGGGGGGGGGGGGGGGGGGAGGGGCTTAGGAACTAACATGTGGGCACTACTAATAAAGGTATGAAAAAGAATAATAATGAACCCCACTACTGTAGCATGATTCTTTTGAACCCTACTATTGTTATATGGACAAATGTGATTAACAATGCTGATTATGATAGTAATTTATAAAATGTTTCAGCTGATTCAGAACATGAATCAACAGAGTCAGATGAGGAGTTCCACATGTGTCAGATCTGCAACACAGAGGAGGTGACCTTTCTTCACTTCTTTTTAGTATTTTGTATATTGTGCTAAATTCAGAGCTGTCTTAGCATTGTTATCCGGATTCAACCAATATGATATTCTTTATCTCACCTTGGCTGTATTCTATAGTTTTTTGTTACTGTGTGTCGTTCTTTATTTTCACATGTGTTCATATCATATAACGAGGATGGGCATAGTCTCTTGGCTGTATTCAAAATACCCGTCGATGAGCTGATAACAATGCCAAAAATTGGTTGTGAATCTGCAAGAGAATATAATTCTCATAACTGTGAGATGCCAAAAGATCTCTGAAGCTTCCCTATCGTTTTAGCAATAATTTGTTTCTGTGAAGTTCTGATTGTGTAATGATATTAAAAAAAAATTCAGGAAAAGAGTTTGTTGCTCCATTGTTCTGGTTGTTCTCGACACGTTCACCCTAATTGTCTAACACCACCTTGGACTGGGGTGATGACCGATGATTGGTCTTGCTACACATGCAAGATGGAAGAAGGCGAGGAAGAAGAGCAAGATGCCCATGTAGCTGATTTTTCAAAGAGGTGTTTATTGGTCGTATCAAGGTCCCCTACTAACTTCTGATATGGCTCAGTTATATACTAGTTGCTTTGTGATTTTTATCAGGTATGACAGTGCGGTAGAGAAAAAACTGAAGATTTTGGATATAATACGTTCCTTGGATCTCCCTAATAATCCCCTGGATGATATCATCGATCAGGTAATTTTGGTTTATGCCTGTTGGTAATGTTGAATCTGCTGCATATTGTTTCTCAACTTCTGATCTTTAATTAGTATGTTATGAAATGGACATCAATGCACCAGGATCAATCACTGCTATATGAAAGATTCTTGTGCTCTTATGTTGATTACCATTCAACAGTTTTTTTTAACACCTTTGCAATTTGTGGTAACCCATGTGACCCAGTTGTTGTAGAGGTGAGATTAGTTACACACGGAAGTACAGGGTATGGCATTATATGCTTAACAATCCAACTGTACTGAACTTCACGTTAACCCTTCTTGTGAAGCAAGGGGACCAAAGGCCATGCAAGTTGTTTATGCACGTCTCGTGCTGGGGCTGTGTTTTAGCGAAAGTTTAAGCCCTTGGACTGTATAAAGAATTTTCATACAGCTAACTAGGTTTATAGTGCCATGAATTCATGAATACCTCTTCTAAAGCAGCAAAAGGATTGGTTGGAAACACCAACAGTATGTTTATTTTTTTAACAGGCTCTTATAAGTTAAGCTATAATGGACTACACTTAGATGCCATGGACCCTAACTTTGTAAGTGGCAGAATGATGGCAACTTCTGGCAGCCTCGCCAGAAGGAATTGGGTAGAGAGGATAGACTGAGTGTAGATGTTCTTCCTCTTGTTCTTTTAAACTAGATATAATATATCTCATCCGTAGGATGACTTGATATTTAATTCCTTGGGATGCATATCTCAAAACTTAAGGAACTATATAACAATTAAATCTGATGTAATATATATAAGAGAAGACTGGCGTGAATAGTAGCAGTGTATAACATTTCATGTGAGTTACCGCACATGAATAGTACCAATTGCTGCACGGAGGAACATGTGCTGCTGCCTTTCTCCATCATATGAGCACTAATGGTCTGCACATGACATAAGTGTGTTAATATATTGCGACTTGAGCTGCTCAGTATAGATCTCCAGTACATGCTTTTTGCTAGCTAACAAGTGTGGATTTTGTACCAATGAGTTATCCATCCCCATTTACGAATTCACCCTGTTGCAATATGTTTAAAAAATCTTCCAAAAGATCACATATATGGTACACATAAAGTCGCGAAAGGACCTGCAGCATGGTTTAAAATAGCGGGCTAATAGCGCCGCTATAGCGGCTGGGAAGAGGCCGCGCTACGGTAAGGCACTTTCTGCCGCTATCACCGCTAATCCTGCAAAAATCCGCTATATTGGCGCAAAATTGCTTAGCGTCCAGTAGCGTTTAGCGCCACTTAGCGTCCATTCCCAGCGATAGAATCGGCCCAACACTGGCCCAAACCGGCTAGATAAGTGGCTGCTTGGAACGGCGGCTTCGTTTGCACGGCGGGAGGCGATGGCGGCGGCTCAGTCCGGGACTCCGGGCTCCGGCGTTTGGCGGCTAGGACCGGCATGCGATAGCTCCCTGCGTGTGGCATGCTGGTTTGCTTTGTCCCCTGCATGGCTGCGACGGCAGGCTCTGTGCCCGACGATGTTGACGGCGACACCAGCAAGCACAGCTGCAAGTCCGAACAAGCCAAGCCCAGGCAAGTCCAGCATAGCCGCAGCTGATGCCATTGATTATTTTGTTAATTTCAGAATCAAGTTGCTGATGTGAGACAATCAGATTGTCATGGCATGGTTAGAGTGGCGCGGTCGAATTGCTGCTGATTAGGTGTTCGTTTTGCATGTTTTTCTGGAAAACCACTAAATGTCTTAGCTCCGCTAGGCTTAGCTTTTTTGCCGAGCCTCCGCTAAATTCAACAGCCCTCGATTTAAAACATTGGCCTGTAGCCTAGTGGTTACAAGAGCCTGAGTAGCACCTGAGGTCGTGGGTTCGACTCTCGGTGAGAGTGAATGTTCTAGGATTTAACGGCTTTGTGCTTTCAACGGTAGGCGACGTGGCCGTCGATAGCGAGACGCCAATGGTGACTTCGTCAATCTCGAGGATTTGCCGGCTTAGTCTTCGAAGATGCTCATAGGGGTAGGGGTTGCGTATGTGCGTTCATAGGGTGAGTGTGCTTGCGTTGTGAATGTTTGAGTTGTACTTTGTAATCACAAAAATAAAATAAAAATAAAAATGGTACACATAAAGTCAAGTACTTAAACAAAGCGGTTTACTACCCTGCTTCATGTGGCCCTATAGAAAATGAAGATATACGTAAATATCTTAATTCAGTTCATTCTTGGGTCCCAGACTCTTGGCTTTAGACTGTACACATATTGAGAAGTTTCCATATTTGGATGTTTGCAGCTGGGGGGGCCTGACAATGTCGCAGAGATAACAGGACGTCGTGGTATGCTAGTCAGAGCTTCAGATGGAAAAGGCGTTGTTTATCAGGCGCGGAATGCGTGAGATAGCTTTACTGGCATCATTGTATTTTAAAATGTGGCTTCGTCCGTAACACATCAACAAAGTTGAATTTGTCTGTAGCACACTACGATTTTGAAAACTCATGTTTGTGACACATTATTACCATTTTGCAATTGTTTTCAACTTTTCTATCTCAATTCATAAGATACCTTTGAGTTTGAAACTTGGCACCAATATATATTGTTGCATTGTCTATCATTAAAAAATAGAGCCAGATTTTTTTTTCATTGTTTGCATCGCGTACTTAATGTTTTAATATTAAATTTGTTGATCAAATCATGCAAACAATCAGAAAAAAATATGGCTCTGTTTTTCAGTGATAGATAATGCAATATTGTACATTGGTGCCAAGTTTCAAACTCTAATGTATCCTATGGATTGAGATAAAAAAGTTGAAAAAATTGCAAAATGATAATAGTGTGTCACAAGCATAAGTTTTCAAAATCGTAGTGTGCTACAGACAAATTCAACTTTGTTGATGTGATACGGACGAAGCCACCTTTTCTCAGTGTGTCTCAGACAATTTTGGCTTGTATTTTTCATATTCTGGTTCACCTAACCCACATGCATTTGCTTATTGCTTGTAGGAAAGAAGTCTCAATGGAGATGATCAATATGCATGAAAAGAAACAGTTTATGGAAGGAAACAAACTAATTGCAATTATATCTGAAGCCGGGTCAGCTGGTGTTTCTCTACATGCTGATAGAAGAGCGAAAAACCAGGTTTTGTGTTGCTCTGTTTTGGGCAACTGTAACAGAAGATAATCTATTGGATTATAACTCAAACTGCTTAAATAAATTTTGCAGAGAAGAAGAGTACATATAACACTCGAACTCCCATGGAGTGCAGACCGCGCAATACAGCAGTTCGGGAGAACCCATCGTTCAAATCAAACTTCTGCACCTCAATATAGGTGGGATATTTACTATACGAGCAGTCTTTTCCCCCCTTGTGCAACGCAGGAGAGCTGCACATCTTTGTATTGTAGATGGAAGGAAAAGGTGTCCGGCGGCAGTTCTCTATTACATCTGAATTTTGATTGTGCACACATTTGCTGCTGAGCTTATTCGTTGCCACCTAGTAAAAGAGGTGACTAGGATTAGGAATTTTATGTATTATTTGCTTCCAAACAAATAGTATTGAGTCAGATTAGAGGTTTTTTTAGTTATTGATGAAAGGAGAACTATATAGCCAAAAGTTAGAACAGTTATTGATTTGTCAAGGTATCAAAGTAGTTGCAGGATTCCTTTTAGGGATGGTAACTTCTGGCACCAGCCAACTTGGAAGAACAAACGACCTCCTCAATGCAATATATGCTGTATTTTAGTTCCTGTGTTTGTATTTTATAACCTGTTTGGCATGCATACGAGCCTGTTTTGTCAAAACTGGTTTGCACAGGGAATATGCTGAGATTTAGATGTTTATTGGGACATGGGAAACTGAGAAAATAATTTACAAACACGATGTTTATATAATCAATTGAAGTGATATGTATTGTAGGGAAAATATTGTCTGTCCAAGGTGCTCATTTCTGAACATGTCGCTATCTAGTATTTCATTTTAATTGTGATGATACATTAACCAGATAGATGGTTATAGATCTGAAAAACAATTGGAATTTCAACTGCAGGCTCCTTTTTACAAATCTTGGTGGCGAAAAGCGCTTCGCATCCATTGTGGCGAAAAGGCTAGAGTCTCTTGGAGCTTTAACACAAGGAGATCGCAGGTTTTTGCTGATTTCAGTTCAGCTTATAACATGGTGACTTCGTCAATCTCGAGGATTTGCCGGCTTAGTCTTCGAAGATGCTCATAGGGGTAGGGGTTGCGTATGTGCGTTCATAGGGTGAGTGTGCTTGCGTTGTGAATGTTTGAGTTGTACTTTGTAATCACAAAAATAAAATAAAAATAAAAATGGTACACATAAAGTCAAGTACTTAAACAAAGCGGTTTACTACCCTGCTTCATGTGGCCCTATAGAAAATGAAGATATACGTAAATATCTTAATTCAGTTCATTCTTGGGTCCCAGACTCTTGGCTTTAGACTGTACACATATTGAGAAGTTTCCATATTTGGATGTTTGCAGCTGGGGGGGCCTGACAATGTCGCAGAGATAACAGGACGTCGTGGTATGCTAGTCAGAGCTTCAGATGGAAAAGGCGTTGTTTATCAGGCGCGGAATGCGTGAGATAGCTTTACTGGCATCATTGTATTTTAAAATGTGGCTTCGTCCGTAACACATCAACAAAGTTGAATTTGTCTGTAGCACACTACGATTTTGAAAACTCATGTTTGTGACACATTATTACCATTTTGCAATTGTTTTCAACTTTTCTATCTCAATTCATAAGATACCTTTGAGTTTGAAACTTGGCACCAATATATATTGTTGCATTGTCTATCATTAAAAAATAGAGCCAGATTTTTTTTTCATTGTTTGCATCGCGTACTTAATGTTTTAATATTAAATTTGTTGATCAAATCATGCAAACAATCAGAAAAAAATATGGCTCTGTTTTTCAGTGATAGATAATGCAATATTGTACATTGGTGCCAAGTTTCAAACTCTAATGTATCCTATGGATTGAGATAAAAAAGTTGAAAAAATTGCAAAATGATAATAGTGTGTCACAAGCATAAGTTTTCAAAATCGTAGTGTGCTACAGACAAATTCAACTTTGTTGATGTGATACGGACGAAGCCACCTTTTCTCAGTGTGTCTCAGACAATTTTGGCTTGTATTTTTCATATTCTGGTTCACCTAACCCACATGCATTTGCTTATTGCTTGTAGGAAAGAAGTCTCAATGGAGATGATCAATATGCATGAAAAGAAACAGTTTATGGAAGGAAACAAACTAATTGCAATTATATCTGAAGCCGGGTCAGCTGGTGTTTCTCTACATGCTGATAGAAGAGCGAAAAACCAGGTTTTGTGTTGCTCTGTTTTGGGCAACTATAACAGAAGATAATCTATTGGATTATAACTCAAACTGCTTAAATAAATTTTGCAGAGAAGAAGAGTACATATAACACTCGAACTCCCATGGAGTGCAGACCGCGCAATACAGCAGTTCGGGAGAACCCATCGTTCAAATCAAACTTCTGCACCTCAATATAGGTGTGATATTTACTATACGAGCAGTCTTTTCCCCCCTTGTGCAACGCAGGAGAGCTGCACATCTTTGTATTGTAGATGGAAGGAAAAGGTGTCCGGCGGCAGTTCTCTATTACATCTGAATTTTGATTGTGCACACATTTGCTGCTGAGCTTATTCGTTGCCACCTAGTAAAAGAGGTGACTAGGATTAGGAATTTTATGTATTATTTGCTTCCAAACAAATAGTATTGAGCCAGATTAGAGTTTTTTTTTAAGTTACTGAAAGGAGAACATGCCGTATATAGCCAAAAGTTAGAACAGTTATTAATTTGTCAACTTGTTTCGCACCAGTTAGAACAGTTATAGATCAAAGTAGTTGCATGATTCGTTTTAGTGATGGTAACTTCTGGCACCAGCCAACTTGGATGGACAAACGACCTCCTCAATGCAATATATGCTGTATTTTAGTTCCTGTGTTTGTATTTTATAACCTGTTTGGCATGCATACGAGCCTGTTTTGTCAAAACTGGTTTGCACAGGGAATATGCTGAGATTTAGATGTTTATTGGGACATGGGAAACTGAGAAAATAATTTACAAACACGATGTTTATATAATCAATTGAAGTGATATGTATTGTAGGGAAAATATTGTCTGTCCAAGGCGTTCATTTCTCAACATGTTGCTATCTAGTATTTCATTGTAAATGTGATGATACATTAACCAGATAGATGGTTATAGATCTGAAAAACAATTGGAATTTCAACTGCAGGCTCCTTTTTACAAATCTTGGTGGCGAAAAGCGCTTCGCATCCATTGTGGCGAAAAGGCTAGAGTCTCTTGGAGCTTTAACACAAGGAGATCGCAGGTTTTTGCTGATTTCAGTTCAGCTTATAACAACATCTGCTAAACATTTCTGATGATAGATTTCCACTATTGCAGGGCTGGACCTTCTCTGAGTGCCTTTAACTATGATAGTAATTATGGGAAAAAGGCGTTAACCTTGATGTATAGAGGAATAATGGAGCAGGTTAATACTAGTACAATTAACTTAGAAACTATTTCCTTCTTCATGCCTTGTGCAACATTCTAAGAGTTGGTTTCAAGGTGACCAGGATTCTTTTCCAGTTGTTCCTCCGGGGTGTTCTGACAATCAAGCTAGCATCGAAGAATTCATCAATGAAGCAAAAGCTGCTCTAGTATCAGTTGGAATTATCAGGGATGCTGTAGTATGTACGTTCATCAAAAGACTATTATTGCTAATTTAATGTTTTTTCCATGTTTTACTATTTCGATAGCATTCAACTTTTATTTATGATCATTCGTCAAATTGAAGGTGATTGTATTTTTCACCTTTTATCATCACAGAATGGCATCTTGACAATATTTATTTCAGTCCTACTTTATTTGGATATAGAAGGTTTCCTTTGGTCTGATGTAATTAACTTATATTTCTTAATTTTTCATTGGTTGTTTGAGTGTTGAGTTAGTCAAATTCTTGTATGTTGATGGACTTATGACAACAGCTTAACATAATACAACTTGTATGTATAATAAATTAAAACTTCATCTGGGAAGTATTATTCACAATTTGTAGGTTTTATACTCAACATATAGTTCAGAACAAATATAATGGCTCACTAAATGATTTTCCTCAGGCAACGGAAAGGACGCAGGGAAGCTTTCTGGTCGGATTGTAGACTCAGATATGCATGATGTCGCTCGTTTTCTTAACCGCCTTCTGGGATTGGCTCCAAATATCCAGAATAAGTGAGTTATCATACACGATTCTTATATCCCTGGAAAGTTGATTGAACCATGCTTAACATATTCTATGTATCAGGTTGTTTGATCTTTTTACGAGTATACTTGATGTTGTCCTTCACAATGCACGAATCGAAGGGCAGCTGGATTCCGGAATCGTTGATATCAAAGCTAAGAGTGTTGAAATGAACGAATCACCCAAGGTAATGTTTTACTGTGATTACTTTGATTGGTAGCTACTTCCTATTAAGCATAACAGATGAGTATTCCATGCAGACAGTTCACACTGATAGCTTGTCTGGCGCTTCAACAGTACTCTTTACTTTCACCATTGATCGAGGAGTTACTTGGGAGGTATTACTTGGTTTTCCTTGAGAATCTCTTGTACACTTTTGTAATGGTATTTTAGTACAACCTTTTTGTTGCAAATCTATCCCCCCTTGCATGTAAAGTCGGCAAAAGCAATGCTTGATGAAAGGCAGAAAGATGGTGCTGGTTCTTCAAATGATGGATTTTATGAGTCCAAAAGGGAATGGATGGGGAGAAGGCACTTCACTTTAGCTTTTGAAGGGTATGTTTCAGATGATGATTAATTGGTTTTTTTGGTCTTCTCCTGAGCTATGTGTTTATAGGAAAATCCTGAGCTATATGTTAGCAGTATTATAAAGCCCTTTTACATAAGTGCAGAGGCAAAGAGGAATTAATAAAACCTGGACGTTTATTAGTAAATGAATTTTTCTTTGGTGCCATTTGACAAAAAACAATTTCACTGCATTGTTGGGCTTTCATCTCCTGCTGCATTTAGGATTCTACTGAAGCTCTGCCAGATGGGCATATAGCACATTCCACAGTAATTAAGTCAAATGGAAAGTCAATAGAAGGAAACTGAAACCTTATTTTCTTCATGATAAGTATAGCTTTTATTTTTCTTTTTTAAGAGAGTAAAAGTTAAATTTATCTTTTGGCAACCTATGAAGACTGAAAATACGTTTCAGTATTCTTAAGTGACAGAACTTGCATGCAGTCACCAATTCATATGTGAACTATGGTGTGTTGTTTGTCAATAAAACATTGTCCATTTGCATTGATGTGCTTGTTATGTGACCCGATTATCCGATTTACTGACCAGAGTAAGTCCTAATTCTGTCTGAACCAGCTCAACTGAGGGCATGTATAAAATTATTCGGCCTGCTATTGGTGAAGCATTAAGGTATTTGCAGCTCATCAGTTTTCTTTTTGTGGCATTGTGTTAGAATTTCACAGTTCACACAAGTTCCATGGTTAATCATTAGTAGATACCAGCCTCCCAGGTATTCATACCTAACATAAAGGATGTCAGCTCATAATTTACCATCCCATTTTATTTTTGCAGAGAGATGCCTTTAACTGAACTGAAAAGCAAGTACAGGAAGGTGTCGTCAATAGACAAAGTTAGTAAGGGATGGCAAGAAGAGTATGATGCTTCATCAAAGCAGGTAATATATCGCACTATGAACTTGAGACGGTGTTGTCTGAACAATTGGAGCACAGGTTTTCTTGGTCAGTAGCAATTTAAATGGAGAAGTAGGTTGTCAAGTCTATTATTGTTGGTGTTGCACTTGAAATTGTTATAAAATTTATGTTCAAGTATTGATGTTAGCAGAATAGGAAACTTTTAGCTCTGTGTCATGGCATAGAGATGGAGTGCTTGTTATTGAGTTCTCCAGTTATCGATTTTCAGCAAGATCGCCATAGATTGTTTTCAAATTTTGCAAGATCGCCACAGATTTTTCGCTGTGGTAAAAGCGCAAAACTATTTTGCAAGATCACCGCAGCTTTTTGAAAATCTGTGGTAAATTCACAAAATCTGAAAATCGATGGTTGTTTCATTGGACTTCAAAAGTGTGGTTGATATGCAATTGCCCCTTTTTATATTCCATTGCAATGATAGGTAACAAGTTTCTTATGTAGCTATCTTCTGTGCATTACTGATCAGTGTTTCTTTACCTCATTTCAGTGTATGCATGGGTCGAAATGCAAAATTGGGAGCTACTGTACTGTAGGAAGAAGGTTGCAAGAGGTTAACATTTTGGGTGGCCTCATACTTCCAGTTTGGGGCACAATAGAAAAGGCCCTAGCTAAGCAGGTTGATTAGTATGTCTATTATCCACAAGTTGAATTGTTGCCAGTTATTCCACTGAGTTTACACGATGTGTTTCCTCTCCCTTTAGTTGGTTGATCCGATTCCAAGACGTGGACATATGTATCTGTACCCTACACCCCCTATCGGCAACTGGTTCCAAATAGACATACTTTTAACACTGTTTTCCGTTACACACTCCTCTTGAAGATACTCAAAATAATTGTTTTCAAGTAACTAAAGCAGAAAGTTTCAGGATAACCAAGAAAAAAGGTCCAGATGCAGTTGTAATGGCATGGTAGCAGCTAGGGTTGACCATAGTTGTATAGTCCCCGGAGGGTGGGATAATATCTAAGGGGGATGGGGGATAGTAGGTCGGGGATAGGGAACAAAGTATGCATACAGTCATATCCAGTATTTCTATATAGAAACAGGGGATACTAATAGCTAAATGTAAGATGACATAAACCTTGTTATTGATAAATTATAACTTTGAACATCTTACGCTAAAAGAATTGTGCTTTCATTTTGTGGATGAATTTCATTCCTGCTTTTCAGAACTATAAGATAGTCTTGTTGACTTTGGGTAATCCCAGAGGACCACTACTCCCTCCAATTGAGAATTTTTTTACTCTAGAAACAGGAGTTTAGTTCGACTATCCTCAACCAGAGGTGGTATATTACTATATTGCAGTAAAATGAAGTTGCAGATTAATTTCCCATTTGTGTATCTATATTGTTGCTGGCTAGCACTGAGTGTTGCTTTATTATCTTATGCATTGCTGTTGTAATTGAACAGATTCGTCAGATTCACAAGAGAATACGTGTTGTCCGTTTAGTTACGACAAATGACAATCAACGAATCGTCGGCTTGCTCATTCCTAATTCAGCAGTGGAGTCAGTACTGACAGGTTTGTTCCTGATATCCCAGCATTTCTAAGGTTTTTGTTGTGTTCGGAATCCAATGGGAACAATCAATTATTCTTGTCATCAAACCCATCATGGAATCACCAAGATATAAGAACTGTAGAGCTAACTATTATATGAGGGCTTCCGGGGGTGGGCAGAGGGGAGTGGGGTGCCTACTATATGAGGGGCTTGGAAAGTTTATTAAGTTAATTGATCTATTAATCACCTGTGAAGGTTTTCTAATTCAGTACACGGTGCAGTATGGCATGTACTAAGTAAATGAAGAAATGGGAATAAATGACAGTGGAAAAATCTGAAGGAACAGAAGAACCAAATATGTAAAACGATACATTTCCTACAGGCAATTGTACCAGAATAATCGAATGTTTTTTCTTGGCACTTCGACTGTGTTTCTTGCTAGATGTTGGTATTTCTGTATTCGTTCCTGACACCTTCATTCCTCTTTTTCTTTTTTTCTTTTTGGCCGTGCGCGTGTGCGTGTGTGAAACCCAATTCAAATCCTTTGGACATTAAGGAGAGTTGTGAACTTATGCTGTCTTTTGCAGGCCTGCAATGGGTACAAGATATTGATGATTGACATGGAGAAAGGCATTGATTTTTTTTTCACATTCACATTGGCGTCTTTGATCATTGTTCTGATGCTAGATGCAGCAGCTTTTAGAGCCGCTACACATTTAATTTTGTTTCTAGGAAGCTAGCATGCTAACTTATCTGATGTGATGAAATTCTTAGGTTAGAAACCAGTAAGGAATTTTAGGACAACGTCATTTGTATGTAATACGCGGCATGCCACCGCTGTTGTCTTTATTTCCTCGTGTGTTCTCTACCTAGGTTATATGTTGTATATTGTTGTGTAAAGCAACCAAGGAAAGGTAATCTCAAAGAACGGCACACTTCCCTGATATGGTGTTGCCCTAGTGTTTCCCTTTAACATGACAAGAGAATTGGAGATACGTCCATATTATAAAGTGCTTACTATCATTTCTGGTGACGAGTCTCCGCTACATCTTGTTTGTTTGACTACCGTGACGTTGAACTGAATTGCGATACATTTACAACTTGAGCAGCGTAATTACTGCCTTCCTGTTCAAATTGACGCTTTACAGCTCCAATTGCAAGCAGTATAAAGCTAAGGTTTGGAGAAGTTCATAAAGGTTCCAAATGACACTAAATTCTGATTTGCGGAGCTGTTGTATCTTTACCTGGTTACTGTATTTGTCATTATTTCGATACATCTAATTTAATCTTCGCTGGTTCTTGGATGGTAGATCGCTTCAGCCTTCAGAAATAAAAAGTCTGCGCTAGAAGCTTCCGAAATGTTCTTGCTTAGTGGACCAGAAGCTTGCACCCAGTACTAACCGAGATTACTCGGTGACGAGGGTCACAGGTTACGTTTCTTTAATTCATGATCCTGGATGTAATCGAAGCTATCACTTCATTATCCGTACCTGGATCCCTGGGGTGACGTGCCAAGCGACGACCTTGACATGGTGGCCCCCCGGCACTAACACTCCAGCGCAATCATACAACGCACTTACCTACTCGCTCGCTAGTCGCCACCTGATCCGGTCACTCAAACGCACACCCGTGCTCCGGTGTGGTGGCGACGCCATTACCGTGCCGACGTGTTTCAACCGCACTTGTGGCTCTCGCTCGCGTTCGGGGGGCTTTTGGCCGGTGTTGCCAGGATTTCTGGCTGCTTGTTCGTTTGCGGCAATGGTGTGGTTATCATCTCTGACTTTTTTACACCAGGCTAAGCTACCCCGTGGTGACCACGACCTCACGAGGTTTTTCCGGCGACATGACTGGCCCAACAAGCACAATCCCAGACGCATTCTGCCTTTCACTCCTCGCTAGTGACCGGAGTTCGTTCGGTTGGTGCGTTTTCGGTTGGCGAATATGTAAACCATGTCGCCGTTGCGGGCTCGCCTGTTAGCTTCACAGAGGATCCGGGAGGAGGACGGACTATTCCAACGGGCTCGTGAGATGGCCGTGACGCGCGGAGCCGCAGACCGGGTCACACGTCCGCTCGATTACACACACTGCTCTGCGGCTGCGGCGACGCGTGCCACACGAGCGCATGTGTCGCCTGACCAGCCGGGGTCCACGGGCCTCGTGTCTCTGAGTTCTGGTGATCCTAACGGCCCGGCCGCGGCCGGCCACTGGCCTGATGGCCTCTGACCGGCAGGCTACCATCCACCACAGGTTGGCCCACAGGGCGGTAAGCCGACGAATGATCCCTGAGCAGGTCAACCGGCGACAGGTCCAACGCACCGCCCATTCTGCTACACGCACAAGGGTTCTGTTCTCCCTCTCACGCTTTTTAACTTGCATATGACATTGTTTCCTAATCCAACACACCTCTGCAACATAAGTGTAATGGTTTCTATGCTCCCTTATTATAGCTAAGGTAAATTGTTGTGTGCTTTAGCTTGATAGAGAAGACATGGTTTAACGTATAAAAGTTTTTTGTACTCAAACTAGTTGGAAAAATGTTGGTTATTTGTGCCAATCTCTATATTGAGAAAGAAATCATCTTGTGGTCCTACTATTGACTTAACTCTTGGATGTTACCTAGCATCAGAGAAAAGACACACTACAGTGCGCAAGTTTCGAATTAGATTATTTACTTATTATTACTTTGAAATTGTTAGGTTCAAGATTAGTGCAGACGAAAACATCTATCGTGCTACTTTTGAGTGTGCACAGCTGTGTTTACCTAGCATTATTCTCGAGAGGGGGTTGGGGAGGAAGCTTCGTGGAAGCCTACAAGCTCAAAAAATCAAATTGATAGCTGAAATAAAAAGAAAAAGCAAAACAAAAGCCAACATGGCAACCCACGGCGTTCAATTTTGTTTTGTACCTCTTTTTGAAGGTAAGCATTTGGAGTTTCTTAAGTCGTGTCAAATTGCCTAACTAAAAATAGCTTTTCCTATTTTAGATCTAACAGCACAGCAAAAAGAATATAAAAAGGCAAAAACAAAGTATGAGTAGTGTGATCCTAACTTCTGCAGTATACATACACGTAGATTTTATGTGCACGCCATGTCTAGTTAGGTGCAAGCCTGCAAGGTAGTATTCCGCTACCCAAAGTGGAAACTACGTTGGCCTTTTAATTTCTCCAAAGAGATTAACTAAGTCGCCTATGATAGACCCATAGACAATGGCGAATTTTGTGTCATGTGTTGTATTTTCATTAATGGTCATCTTTCTTGTATTGTAAAAAGTCATTTCACATCTAAAAAACATTTTTATCATTCATCAACAATAAACTTATTTTGGAAATTATTTGTCCATAGAATCTGATACAATATTTTGTTCCTTAAGCAGATGCGGATATTTTCAAGGCTGTAACGAAATAATTAGATGTTAATGGTTCTGTCGAACATATTGTCAATTTATAACTTTTATGAACTGTTTTTATAAGCATCACATAACGGTTATTCATCTGAATTGAACTATTTGTTGTTAGCGCCGAACCCATCGAAACAAACACTTTTAGATAATCATTTGTCGGATATCCAAACGATACAAACATGTTCATCATGTATATAACTGACATCAAACATGGTCATCCAATAGCTTTTAAGAGAAACATTTGTCGAGTAAGGGTGCGTTTGGTAGCTTTGCTACCTGCAGCTTTAGCTTAGCTAGGCAAACTAGCTCCTGCTGGCTACGGCAAGCTGCCAGTGCTACACGTTTGGTTTGTTTGCAAAAGAGTAACAGTTGTTTTGCGCGTATAGTTTGCAGTGGCTGGCTAGCCAAATCGGCTCTCCTTCAGGGGCAAGCTTTTCCTGGCCCCGTGAGGTGAGGTAGCCCGGCAAAGTTAGGAATATTTTTAGGTTTCAAATGCTCATCCTAGCTCAGCAAGGCTAGAACGGTTCTTGCTCAGGATCCAAATGTACCCTAAGTAACTGACGTCGAACACGGCCATGCAATAGCTTTTAAGAGAACCTTGTCGTATAACAACATTGTACATGGCCAACTAAACATTTTTTGAGAATATTTTTTGAGAGAGTGTGTACTGGATTCATGCAAGCAATCAGACCTCAAAACTAAATTGACGAGAGCTCTTTCAACTTTCCTTTTGAAAAATAACCGCTTCATATTTGCACATACGGAAGGAAGTCGGTTGTGCTTCTTCGGTTTTGCCCATTTCCACCTCCCCGCTCCGCTGTGGGTCCCACTTCCCGCGGCTCCGCCACAATCATCAGAGTAGCGACCTCTCTCTTCTCTCCCCTCACGCCACACACAAGTGTCCAGCCTGAGAAATCGGATCAAAACAAGCAACCGGGGACGAAGCGAAGGCTGGTTCCCTCTATCGCACACGAGGGGGACAACCGCAACCGAGGCCAAGGTCTGCGCATAAAAACGCAAAAGGTCTCTTTCTCCCTCCCTCCCCGTGGGCAACTGCAAGGTCTCTGTCCTTCTCCCTCTGGCTGCGGCCTGTGGGTGGGGTGATCGGCGCCGCCGGCGGTGAGCGCTGCCTGACATGGTCGGCCGGATGGAGAGACAAAACGCGTCGTCGT
This sequence comes from Eragrostis tef, assembly GCA_000970635.1. Taxonomy (NCBI): domain Eukaryota; kingdom Viridiplantae; phylum Streptophyta; class Magnoliopsida; order Poales; family Poaceae; genus Eragrostis; species Eragrostis tef. Next base: position 184,179 of record LAPY01000356.1, on the reverse strand, counting down.
CGGCGTCCTGCTCCGTCTCCGGCTCCTCCTCGTCGTCGTCTTCTTCGGCCTTCGGTGGCAAGAAGCGGCCCGACATACTCAACATGATCCGGGTACGCCTGAATACTCACTCGCTCCCGTTCCTGGTTGTGATTGAAAAGAAAGAAAAAAAAACTTATCCTTTTACGCGTTACGCATACTTTGTATCATGTTGATCTTGCTTGTGTCATTTTTTATCCTGCGAAGTTTGTTCAAATCAAATTGAAGCGTCTGTTGCTCTGTTTGTGAATGAAAATTCCCTTCCATAATCATTCGGATTAGGTGCTGTACGTGAGACGACAGTTCGTGTTGCAAGGGAAAATCGTTGTTAGGAAAGATTAAAAAGAGCTTTTATCTTTTATAGATTTTTACTGGAGAAAATTAACCGTTCAGAACTCAGAAGCAACTTGCAACCGGAGTCACAAGATTTCAAGGTTTGGGAGCCTTTGGGGTCGCAACTTCCAAGCGAAGTCGGACTTTTGCAACAACGGCCTGCTTTTTGACTGGGTACGCATGCGACATGGGCATGTCACTCCAGCCGTAAGCAACTTGTACTTTTTGGAGCCTTGCTCTCCGTCACTAGTATCCTGATGCACAACAACCACTTCGTGCAAACCGGGAGTTTTTATAGAGCTTATATTGCCCGCAGCAGTAAGCGCTGTATCAGCGCAAAGCAAATCGTTAGCCTATTTCACTGACAAGTGCCAGAAGAAAACAGTGCTCATCTTCTTGCCTCGGCGAAGCTCCCACTAGACGAAATTTTTGGGGAATTCGTTAGGTTGGCGGTGAAAGTGTCAGCAGCTTGCAGTGCTCGACACTTGGGCCACATGTTGCATCAGGAACCTTGCGGCTTAAGACCTGGACCACCGGTGAAGTAGCACCTGAAGTATTGCAAGTATCGTCTAACTGAATTCATAAAGCAGGGAAGATATCCATTCACATGATCCTAGGATATGGCCATGTGCGCTGTGCCGCTGTCTACTAGGTTGGGCAGACAGAGGAAATAAGAGTGCTACTTGTCACTAACGTCTTAAGCCAACTGTCACTTCACTGTACTCCGTAGTTCTATTGCTGATGTTAGCCTTGGGCCCTCCAATTGGTCCTTAACGTATTTGTTAGAAGTGAAAGATTACCGATACAGTTTTTCTATCCTCAACATATTTGCTGCAAAAATACTGTAGCGCATTTGATTTGGCTGTAGAAAGGTTTGTTATTCTGTTTTCCTTGTTTCAGATGCTATGCGCCGTTTGTATCAATGCATGTAACTATTACTAGTCAGTTTTTAAGTTCTGAAGCCCCAAAATCTAAAGTTGTTGCTCGGCAATTTTCAGCAACTGCCATTTATGCTGTTTACTGCCATTTATTCTGTAGCTCGTGGGTTATTGCAAATTTTTTAGTGGATACGCTTACACTATATTTGGCTCATCACTTCTTTGCATGGCTACAGAGTGCAGCTTGTCTTAATTCTTCATCTACTGATACTGGCAAGGGAAGGAGTAAACTGTCAAGCAATAAAGTCACACATGGATTCCACTTGGTGGAAGGCAAGTCTGGCCATAATATGGAAGACTACCATGTGGCAGAGTACAAGTATGAGAAGAACCACGAACTTGGTCTTTTTGCCATTTTTGATGGCCATTTGGGAGATAAGGTGCCAAGTTACCTGAAAGCCAACCTTTTCAGCAACATAATAAAAGAGGTAAGTTCTACTTTTGGCTCTCTATTCTGTAAATGGGGAAACAATGGATCATCTCTTATCGTACGAAGATGCGGTCCTTTTTTTTATCTTTATACTATGAATATACCTTACTGTTCCCTTTTCTGACTGCTGCAGCCTCTCTTCTGGGCTAACCCTATTGAAGCAATAAAAAATGCATACAGCTCTACAAACAAATATATTCTGGAAAATGCCAAGCAACTTGGACCAGGTGGTTCAACAGCAGTCACAGCAATTGTAGTTGATGGTAAGGATATGTGGATAGCAAACGTTGGTGACTCGCGGGCTGTTGTTTGTGAAAGAGGTGCTGCTAATCAGCTCACTGTTGACCATGAGCCCCATACAACAAATGAAAGACAGAGGATTGAAAAGCATGGTGGCTTTGTAACAACATTTCCTGGTACTGCTTTTCTTGCTTCATTGTTTTGTCATTGTTGTAAGTTTGAAGAACAATTTACTTATCATATTCTTTGGTTGGCTCACAGGTGATGTTCCTCGGGTGAATGGCCAACTCGCTGTTGCTAGGGCCTTTGGTGACCAAAGCCTCAAGGCCCACTTAAGTTCAGAACCTGACATTAGGCATGTACCAATAAGCTCAAGTATAGAGTTCGTCATACTTGCCAGTGACGGATTATGGAAGGTGAGAACCAGAATTGCTTGCTAAATACTAACTTCATTAATCATGTTCATTTCTTGCTTCTACTGTCGTGAAGAGTATCTTAACTTTTGCTTGGTCAGTTTTCTTTTTTACCAGTTTTTTGCATTATCAGATACCTGTTATCTCCCTTCTCCAAGCAAAAAGGAAATGGTTGAACTGTCAGGATGTCTCCTTAAAAATTATATTTATTATCTATTTAACCTTGTGGAAATTCAAAATTAGCTGTTGGGTGATTTATCTCTTTGAGACTTCCATTCTTAAAAATATGTACAACAATCAGTCTGTAAAAGACAATGTCTCAATTCAGGTAATGAAGAATCAGGAAGCCGTTAATCTCGTGAAATCAATCAAGGACCCCCAGGCAGCAGCAAAGCGACTAACAACCGAAGCCCTTGCGAGGAAGAGCAAGGATGATATTTCTTGCATCGTGATCCGTTTCCGCTGCTGAATCCCTGGATGTCATACTCCATGATGCATCAATCTCCCATCCTTTCCTCATGATATCGATTGCGATATGTCTGTAATCTTTTACCTTTTGCCGAAAAAAGGTTTGTTATTCTGTTTTCCTTGTTTCAGATGCTATGCGCCGTTTGTATCAATGCATGTAACTATTACTAGTCAGTTTTTAAGTTCTGAAGCCCCTAAATCTAAAGTTGTTGCACTGCAATTTTCAGCAACTGCCATTTATGCTGTTTACTGCCATTTATTCTGTAGCTCGTGGGTTATTGCAAATTTTTTAGTGGATACGCTTACACTATATTTGGCTCATCACTTCTTTGCATGGCTACAGAGTGCAGCTTGTCTTAATTCTTCATCTACTGATACTGGCAAGGGAAGGAGTAAACTGTCAAGCAATAAAGTCACACATGGATTCCACTTGGTGGAAGGCAAGTCTGGCCATAATATGGAAGACTACCATGTGGCAGAGTACAAGTATGAGAAGAACCACGAGCTTGGTCTTTTTGCCATTTTTGATGGCCATTTGGGAGATAAGGTGCCAAGTTACCTGAAAGCCAACCTTTTCAGCAACATAATAAAAGAGGTAAGTTCTACTTTTGGCTCTCTATTCTGTAAATGGGGAAACAATGGATCATCTCTTATCGTACGAAGATGCGGTCCTTTTTTTTATCTTTATACTATGAATATACCTTACTGTTCCCTTTTCTGACTGCTGCAGCCTCTCTTCTGGGCTAACCCTATTGAAGCAATAAAAAATGCATACAGCTCTACAAACAAATATATTCTGGAAAATGCCAAGCAACTTGGACCAGGTGGTTCAACAGCAGTCACAGCAATTGTAGTTGATGGTAAGGATATGTGGATAGCAAATGTTGGTGACTCGCGGGCTGTAGTTTGTGAAAGAGGTGCTGCTAATCAGCTCACTGTTGACCATGAGCCCCATACAACAAATGAAAGACAGAGGATTGAAAAGCATGGTGGCTTTGTAACAACATTTCCTGGTACTGCTTTTCTTGCTTCATTGTTTTGTCATTGTTGTAAGTTTGAAGAACAATTTACTTAATGTATTCTTTCGTTGGCTCACAGGTGATGTTCCTCGGGTGAATGGTCAACTCGCTGTTGCTAGGGCCTTTGGTGACCAAAGTCTCAAGGCCCACTTAAGTTCAGAACCTGACATTAGGCATGTACCAATAAGCTCAAGTATAGAGTTCGTCATACTTGCCAGTGACGGATTATGGAAGGTGAGAACCAGAATTGCTTGCTAAATACTAACTTCATTAATCATGTTCATTTCTTGCTTCTACTGTCGTGAAGAGTATCTTAACTTTTGCTTGGTCAGTTTTCTTTTTTACCAGTTTTTTGCATTATCAGATACCTGTTATCTCCCTTCTCCAAGCAAAAAGGAAATGGTTGAACTGTCAGGATGTCTCCTTAAAAATTATATTTATTATCTATTTAACCTTGTGGAAATTCAAAATTAGCTGTTGGGTGATTTATCTCTTTGAGACTTCCATTCTTAAAAATATGTACAACAATCAGTCTGTAAAAGACAATGTCTCAATTCAGGTAATGAAGAATCAGGAAGCCGTTAATCTCGTGAAATCAATCAAGGACCCCCAGGCAGCAGCAAAGCGACTAACAACCGAAGCCCTTGCGAGGAAGAGCAAGGATGATATTTCTTGCATCGTGATCCGTTTCCGCTGCTGAATCCCTGGATGTCATACTCCATGATGCATCAATCTCCCATCCTTTCCTCATGATATCGATTGCGATATGTCTGTAATCTTTTACCTTTTGCCGAAATTGGGTAGTAGCTGCTGTATCTAGTTAGTTGTGAATGGAATTGGAACTAATTAGGACAGTGAAGACTTCAGAACTGGGTGGCTGTGTGTGTGCAGGGTCATCTGTGCATATATACACCATCATAAGCTGTGCGTCAGTTAACCAGGACTTGCAGTCTATGCATACCTTAGTGCTTGTGTGTTTGGGATGGTAACGGATCAATGGTGGCAAGGTTGTGTATAGGAACTTATTGATTTGTTTGTTTTTTCTTTGTTTGCTCCCATATCATAGGCTAAACACTTCTGATTTCAATGTGAACATATTAAAAGTTCAAAGTTCTGGCACTGCAGTTTCCTGGTACTAAAATATAGGCATTTATGCTTTCATTTTGCAACAAAACTCTGCTAACATTTAGCAAATTCGCCTTAGAGAAGATTTGTACATGGAAATGCTTATATGTTAGGCCAAAGGGAGTATAGTGCCATTGATATATGTATATCCTCAAACTAGGCAACTTTTTGCTCGGTGACATATGGTGAATAGGTGAGATGCACCAAAAAAATTGCATGGAGAGAAAATCAAACGAAAATATGGTCTGTAGCTAACTAAGTAGGTCAGTTATCTTTTCACTAATTGAGTTGTATGTCAATTTCAACTTAGCATAGACTAGGAATCGGCCATCAATTTCAACTTAGGATAGCCTAGAAGTTTTCATCTAACGATTTATGATACAGTCCAACAGAAAGGTAAACTAGTTAACAAGACCCTCCATCATAGGAGTATAATCACACATTTGCCCAAATAATTTAGTTTGGTACGATAGGCTTAATTTGCTACAGCATTGTTAGTGACATGGATTAGTTTTTTGGTGGAATAGTTACCAAAAGGGCGGTGGCACATCAAATTCCTGAAAAATAGTTACAGAGTACAGTAAAAACAGGGTCCGGACAATTTATACGGCATTAAAACAACGTCTCCTGACACATAAGGGCATGTACAACCCAGAGACGGTGGGTCGTCTCTAACATATGAACAGACATGTCATACAGACATATGAGCAGACAAGCCATACAACCTAGAGACGGGGGTCGTCTGCAGGCAATTTAATGTTGTACATGTTGCTAAAGATCAACTATAAATCATTTATGTATATCACTGTGTGCCCGATTGATAGAATATATCAAACATAAATAATAGAAACATAGTTACAATATTTTTTAAAAACCAACATATAATAATTATATTATATATCGTTACAATGTTTTTTGTCTATTTTTCTTTGTTGCCATAGCGTTGCCATATGTGCTCGATCAGATCCTTCTTGAGCAACGTCAGCATGTTACTGTAAAAAGCAACGCCTGTACCCAACGTCTTCTGCCACATAAGCAACGACTGTGCCCCCGGGAAACCCT
>LAPY01000356.1:117181-153961 GCA_000970635.1 Eragrostis tef | reverse complement strand
ATACTCATAGGGGTAGGGTTTGCGTACGTGTATTCATAGGGGTGAGTGTGCGTGCGTTGTGAGTGTCTGAGTTGTACTGTTTAATCGCAAGGTAATTAAGACACGATTAGTCGATGGTTACTGTAGCATTTCTGTAGCAAAACATAGATTAATTAGGCTCATTAGATTCATCTTGTAAATTTACGGTCATCTACATAAAGGTTTTTAATTAGACTTTATTTAATACTTCTAAATGACAAGATTTTTTTTATGTGACATGTCTAAAATTTAGAGGGGACGCAACGAACGCACGCATGGTGTGCTAGCTTACTATTCGCATCATCTCTTGTGTGTTGTCCTCTGCCATTATAATTTAACCGCAATTAGTTTTATGCCTGTTTTTCTAAAATAAGAATAAATTAACTAAAATTGCAGGATATGCAGAGATCAATATATAGCTTGTCATTATTTCAAGCAAAATTAAAACATAAAATGTGAAAAGATAAAAGCAAAACGAGCGTACAATCGAAAGAATTGTTAGAAAGCACGTCTATTGCTAACAGACCAGATTGCGCCTGGGCTGCCGGCTAAGCTTGTGAGCTGAAAAGGCACGGCCCAGCTCCATAATCGTGCCAAAAATTCGGCCCTAGCGTGGCTTGTGCCGATTATGGAATTTCTTTGTCCGGTGGCTTGTGCCGTCGCCGTGCCGCGTACAGGCCGCCGGGCCAGAGCTGTGCCGTGCGCGCAGCGCGTCCGCGCCAAGCCGACGCCGGGCACGCCGTGGTCCGCCCACTTGATGGTACCACGGATTTGGTATCTTGTTAGCGAAAAGCACCTCACCGATCGATCAATCATTCGGCCGAGATTATTATGACTACTTGCGCTAGCTAGCACACCAGATTAATGGAGCATGCTGCTGTTTGTGCGCTCCGGCCTTAATTACCGACACCAACGGCTTCTCGCAGTTCTCGGTGCGTCACGTCACGTGGCTTATGCTACTGTTACCATCCTGCATTTTTACGTGCTTAAACCTTCACATGCTGATTCACAGCTGAGTTGCCCAGCTAAAAATTTGAGATAGAGAACCGGGCAGAACAATTTCATCTCGGTCCCTGTAAGTAATCCAGCAGCCGACCAGCTCAGCTGATCTACTAATCGCACGCCATTAACCCCTCACAGTTCCCCGTAATTAACACCCACCCCGCACTTACCAGGAGAGAGAAAGTGAGAGGCGACTCCACTCGTTTCTTCTCTCTCCCGAGGCTCTCTCCTCTCGCTTTCCTCTGGCTCTGGTCTCTGGTCATCGCCCCCGTCTCCCCGCTCTGACTTCGTCCCCAGCCGCCTCATCCGCCCGCGCCGCCGCCTCCCGACATCTCTTCCGCCTCCGCACCGCTGCCGTCTCCTGATCGACAGTCGAATCGCCCGGAACCGTGGGCGTTGAGAGGTGGGATTTTATGGCAGCGCGTCTGAGCTTGATTTAGTTTCTAGAGGTAGCTTGGGCTTGGGATTTGGTCGTAGTTGAGCCGTTTTATAGTATCTGATTTGTCTTCTGATGTTTGATTTGGATTTTAAGCTGCTCAACCGATGAATGATGACCTGATTTTGTCTTTTTATTTTTTTTCTTTGGGTGGTGGGAGGCGCTTGACTATTCGTTGTAAGGGTTACAGCAGGTTTCATAATGGTTTGCATGATTTCCCGTGGATTTGGTGACGCTTGATGAACCCCCTTTGTTTCAATTCATGGGCTTCTGAGCATTTTGGGTGCTGAAGTTCCCCGTTTCAACTCGTTTGAGATGGACTGCTTCCGTTGTTCGACTTGTATTTTACGTCATCCAACATTGAGAATAGGTTTTCTGCCAGCGCAAGTTCAGTCGTTTTGCTTTGCAGTTTCTTCTAGTACCCTAGGAAGTTCTTATTTCTGATGGATTCTCCATGTGCAGGCTATCGCCTTTCCTGGAAACCTTGTGAGGAATAGATCAGGGAGGACAGGTGAAGAGGCAGTAAAGGGAGAGCGCTTGATTGTTGCGCAATGGTCGAAGGCCCCAATTTCGCCGGCATGATTGGCGCTATTGGGGGTCACGACAATGGTGGGAATTTTTGCGACATGGCGTACTACCTGAAGCTTGGCGAGGGCTCAAACATGTCGGTCGATAGCATGAACAGCATGCAGACCAGCACACATGGTGGCTCCATTGCAATGTCTGTGGACAACAGCAGTGTTGGGTCTTGTGACTCACATACTAGGATGCTCAATCATCCTGGCCTGAAGGGACCTGTTAGAGCTGATTACTCGGTTGGCGGACACAGTGTTTTCCGTCATGGGCGGGTGTCTCATGCCCTTAGTGATGATGCACTAGCACAGGCGCTGATGGACCCAAGGTACCCAACTGAGACACTCAAGAACTACGAGGAGTGGACAATTGATCTGGCTAAGCTCCACATGGGAATGCCCTTTGCACAGGGTGCCTTTGGAAAGCTCTACAGGGGTACTTACAACGGTGAAGATGTTGCCATTAAGCTTCTGGAGAGACCAGAGGCTGATCCAGAGAGAGCAGGATTAATGGAGCAGCAGTTTGTGCAGGAAGTTATGATGCTTGCTACCTTGAGGCACCCGAATATAGTTAAATTTATTGGTGCATGCAGAAAGCCGATGGTTTGGTGCATTGTGACAGAGTATGCAAAGGGTGGATCAGTTCGGCAATTTCTAACAAAAAGGCAGAACAGATCGGTTCCGCTAAAATTGGCGGTGAAGCAAGCATTGGATGTCGCAAGGGGAATGGCTTATGTTCATGGTCTTGGGTTCATTCATAGAGATCTCAAATCAGACAACCTCCTGATTGCTGGTGATAAATCGATCAAGATTGCAGACTTCGGAGTAGCTCGAATTGAAGTAAAGACTGAGGGGATGACACCTGAAACAGGAACCTACCGTTGGATGGCTCCGTAAGTTCCACAAACCTACCTGATATATGCTACTTACAGTGCTTGTTTAGCCACTTTATATTGTATCCTACTTAAGAGATATTTGTTTTATTATTGAACACCGGAATTGATCAAGCTAATGGAAGTATGGATTTAATATTTTCATTCTGGACATTTGAACTTTGATGGGGTTTGGTCATATGATGCTATCCAGGAACACTTTTTACTTACAACTTTGCAGCTCTTTTTGGCTTTATTTACTTGTTGAGGCTACATTGCCATAGACTTGCTTGGATATTTATTCCATTGTTGTATCTAGCTATACTAAGGCATAAAGTGAAAACTATGCTACACCGATATCTTACATTTTTAATAATATTTGTTGGGCTATCAGACTTCATATGTCACAAGATCATTGGGCTGGGAGAAGAAAAATACTCTTAAAAAAACAAACTGCTAGCCTCCTTGGACCTTGGATGCTCTTGGGTCCCAAGAAGGGAATATCAGTTACCACCTCGCTATCTCGAGAATATAATGTTGATACTTTAAGTATGTTAACTACTTATTCTGGTCATCATTCAAAATCACGATCCATCTTTCTTGAAATTTGCAGTAACTGAACATGCAATACAAATGATCACCGTGTTGAGAACATTATAACTTTTTGGGGAATGGGGCCAGATAATCTAAACTAACTTGGCTTGCAACAATATTTGGTTTATTTTCATGTTTAGGGAATAGTCATCTACATTTTCCTGCAGACTCCTGACATTTAGATTGTTCCACTTGAGAATTGCTATTTAACTGAATGCTTTAGATGTTTTTAACTTTATGTGTAATATCTGATGTTTTCAATGCACAAGTCAAATATACTGTTCCGTGTAAAAGGAGGGAAAGTTGATAGTTTAAGTGATGATGAACATAGTCCAAGCCGAGTGCTATTTCATCTTGAATGTCCATGGTTTCTGGCAGGCTACATACCCATCTGCTTAGTGATTGTATTCTACTTTCTATTATTCGAACTTAAGATTATTTCTTTATATACAGTTAACATTGTCCTAACAAGCTGATTAAAAATGTGATAATTTATTTTCTTGTAGAGAGATGATTCAGCACAGGCCATATGACCAGAAAGTCGATGTCTACAGCTTTGGCATTGTGCTGTGGGAGCTCATAACTGGCATGCTCCCTTTCGCCAACATGACAGCAGTACAAGCCGCTTTTGCCGTGGTGAACAAGGGTGTACGACCAACCCTACCTCAAGATTGCCTGCCCACCCTCGGCGAGATCATGACCAGGTGCTGGGATCCAAATCCTGACGTCCGACCGCCATTTACTGAAGTTGTCAGGATGCTAGAGCATGCTGAGATGGAGATCCTGAGCACTGTCCGCAAGGCCCGGTTTCGGTGTTGCATCTCCCAGCCAATGACTACAGACTGAGTCAGAGAAAAGGAGAGCGGACAAGAATTTCGTGGAAGCATAATTGAGTTCATTTATCATATGTCAAGACTGCTCAGCTCAAGTAGAAAGTCCACCTGAGTGTATTTCTGTGTGTATATACTCAGGTGTAAGCTTGTTGCGTTTCAAATATTCTCTCATTAGAATATACCTAGTTCGTATTTTCAGACTCTTGAGATGGTTTAGGGCTAGCCTATGTCCCTTTGTCAAAACATCATGCAGGGTTCATATTCTTGTAACAGCCTTGTGTCCCTGTTGCTTTGCTCATGTGTCATAACCCTCCAGCTGGAATATGCACAACACTTTGTTGCTTCAAGTATATATCATGTATAATTTCCTGGCATGGCTGTCTTCCAGTGGCACGAGTTCTAATGGTGGTTCTGTTTTGGCTAATCTGCAGAACCAGCTGTTGGATAATGGTAGAATCAGCAATGTGCTGCTGAATGATATTATAACATAACAAAAGATTGATTTTGGCAGATTTCTCTTTTCCTTTTTGAGGAGGTGTCTCCTAGTGTTTGCACACCAAAGGCATGCCATCGCTGTGACAAACAATGGACCGACTATGAGTAGCAGCCATTCAACTGTAAGCTGTACAAAGCTACGTATATGCAGCATTCCCTTGCAATTAAACCACTAAGGAAAAAAAGTAAAAGAAGAAATTAGATGAAACAGAGAAAAGGGAAGAAATATCCTAGCTATGAAACTAAATCAAAGCCTGCCTAATCGGAGAGGAAACACCGCCTTCGCCTCTAGGCTATCATTCTGTACAATAGAAGCAGCAGGTCTGATTTTTCGCATACTCCCTTTACCTTCTCGCCTCCAGGAAATATCATAGTATCACACAAGACCCAGCTGGTGCTCCGAATGATGGAAATAGAGAACAATCAACTAACTTCCTTTGAAAGTATTCCCGCTTCCTCTGTTCTCGGCATCCCTTCTTCAGTCTTCACAGGAGCAGCTGAAGCACTCTCAGCTGACACGGTATCGTCAACCTGTAGTCTGTTTTCGTTGCCCTTGGCTTCTTCCAGCGGGACATCCTGTGAAAAGGTGGCCGAGATATGGGTCACAAGGCCGACTGGTGCACTAGCCTCCACTATCTTCTGGGCCTTGGCATCAGGACACTGCGGCTTGTTCTGCATCCTGTTGTCCAGCATAGCTTTCTCTCGTCGCTCATAAAAGTCGAAATCCTCAAGGATGGTGGTATCAGATTCATGGTTCTTGAAGATGGCTAGGATCTGGAGACCCTGCTCCAGTTTCACCTGCAGGTTAGTTGATCAAGTAAATGAAAATACTGTTCTAAAAAGCCCATCGCTAGACAAACACAAATAATGAGCAGCTAAAGGCAGACATAAATGTAATTACACGCCAAAATGCCATAAACAGTTAACACTAAAATAGTGACCATGCGCATTAGTTTACCTCCTGCGTGTCCTTGCTGTTTGTCACAGGTTTGTTCTCGTTATTCTCCAGGATGATGTGCCGGAGAATGTTGTTTGGGACATCCTTGACAATGTGCCATTTGACGGGGAATTGACCACACCATCTGTTATGCTGCCAATAATCAACACTCTTGTCGAAGTCAACCGATCCAATCATCTCAGCTACACCGCAGAACTGACCACTGCCATTTACCTGTAGTAAAAGGGTCGTAAATTCATATGTTAATTTCACCTGTGCACAAAGATTGAAACACAAAATCGAAATCATATGTAAGCTAGTACTGGTAGTCCAAGGGAATACAAGTTTTTCTAAACATGAATACAAAAGAGAAAAATGACTTAACCGTGAAGGGAGTAATCATACCGAGAAAAATAAGAAAATGGGGCAATGGTCTCCTATCTCTTTTGCCTCGCGATAAGCAGCATTTAACTTTATGTTTCCCATGGCAGTGCTGGCCCAAACATTATACTTTATGCACTTGTGTACATGATCTTCAGTGTAGGACTTTATTACAAAAAATTTGGCATCCTTGTACCCCGTGACAAATTCAGGGTTATTGTACTGCTCAGAATCAACTATTTTTTTTTCTTATTGTTTCCCTCAGCTGAAGAGCTATCCTCTTCTTTATTTGTCCTGGTAGTCCTTGGGCCTCGGTTTAGCTCATTCAGAAAGTCAGGAGAACCCTTCTCATGTTTGAATTTGTTGAAGGTGCTGAATCTGTTTTTAGCAGCACCCAACCTTGGTATAGCACCTCCATATTTACCAACTTGCTGGAGTGCCTTGTGTGATCCAGAGCCATACATGAATTCCTGATCCTGCAGGAATGCACGCCCATACTAACATGGTCAGTGTAGTTATTGCATAGTAATAGAATTAACTTTCAGAATCGATGCTATTATAGAATCGATGCCCATATATAATAAAGTAATAGCATGCTAAACGGCGTACCATTTCAAAAGTCAGTGGCATGTTTCCTTGCCAAACATATCCTTCTCCTGGATTACCACTCGATTGAATTGGAGCTGCAGCAAATTGACAGGATCAGTACAGAAATGGCATGGCCAAGTGTGACCCACACTTTGCTCCAGGTTGTTTTCAATGATGATTAAATGCCCATCAAAACTTGCAAACAATTCATGGGTTTTATAATGTCATAGAGAGGTGTCATTCAACTGAAAGATGTCCCTTCATGAAATGGCAAATGCAGTTTTACAAACCAGTTTAACTAGTGTCAAAGTTTTCTCTGTCATTTAAGATCTATAATATTCTAACTAGCTTCGATATAATTACTGTAACTTCAGAGGTTATATAGCATTAATCTGGGTGCCACATTTGGAGTCAATTTTAGAGTAAACGAGGATGTGTGAAATTGAAGGCACAAACTAAATTTCATATAAACCATGACCACAAAAAGATTAACTAAAGAAAATCTTACCGCCTTCGAATGGACCAAAAGGCTGATAGAAGCCAGGAGCTGGTGGGTAGAAAAGTTCGTCAGGAACGTAATAGTAGTGCATATGATCAAACTGCAGCATTCCAGTTGAAGAATCTGAATATCCAATGCTTGGAAAAGCATGCGGCTGGTAGTAAAGGCTTGAGAAGGGGTAGTGCAAAAAGAAGTAAGGCTGGCTGTATCCAATGGCTGGTGGAGGCGAAAAAGCTCCATAGATCATCTGTGTATTTTTTGCATATCCAGGAGATGACATAAATAACAAGCCTTGCCGTAAAATCATTTTTAAGTCAAGCAGGATCATGAGACGTCACGAAATGGGGAAACCTCAGCAGTCCTGATAGGCATACATGAAGTTGATAACATCACTTTATGTCAAGCAGGATCATGAGGCTTACAGGGGATGCAGCGTCAAGTCCCTCCACATTCACAAAATGTGGATGCTCTTCCCATTGACCCAAAGGACTCAAGTACCCTGTAGAAGAAAGCAAAATCTTGGATCAAAGTGACCAACAGAAATCAAGAACAGGACACTATGCTACCTCATAATATAAGAAAATAACAAGGGGGAAATATCGATTGACTAGATTTTGTACCCTTCCCATGACACAGGAGAAATAAGAACATGGATTTTCTTTACAAGAAAAAGGGATGAAGCAATGAATTAGTCCTAATAAAATAATTAGCAAACATAACGTGGGGGGAGAAAAAGCATACATGAAGCTGATAAAATTCAATTTAGATGTGGATAGGGATAGTGATACCAGTTGCCATTTCCTTCCATGCTATGCAGTATCTTCAATGCATGCTTTATGCGGAGCAACAATATACAAGTGGGTGTAAGATTCAACACAGAGAAGCAGAAGTATGATCTACCTCCAGAAAAGAGTGTTTGTGGCTGAGAGGAGTGCATATTGGGCTGGTAACCGAACCGTCTTTGTTCTAAACCTTCATCCATAAAGGTAGTGCCTTCTTGAGCATCTTTTTTTGATTTTAAGGAGGTTGCACCCTGCACAACAGCAGTGGATATATCTTGATCTTTTCTAGAAACAAGCTGACAAAAGAGCAAACCTCCGTTAGCAACACGTCGAGTTTAGCCAAGAGAAGACAGGGAAATAAAGCTGAAAGAGTTTACAACTGTAACCTGCTCTTTGCCATCTACACTCTTGGGGGAATTTTCCTCAACAGCAGTCTGTGATTCCGGTGGCACCATATGATCTAATAAACGAGCAAGTCCAGCAAAGTGGTATCAGTTGCGTTTTGATGGCAGATAAGAAATAGTACGGCTCACAAAAAGGAATTGTAGGGTATATGCTATGCAGGCCAACCAACTACCCAACTGCCATATACGATCGTAAATTACAGAGTTAATGTTACAAAATACCAATGCAAAGGACAAGGAAAAACTCTTGTCACAAAGAGCATTCGTATTCACAGCTTTTGTGACAAAACTTGCAGAAATGCCATGCCGTCGGAAATTCTTCAGATAAGACTGAAGAACACTGAACAGAACAAAGAATTCATCATAAAGCACCCTCTACACTAGAAATTTCTACATTTTAACTTTTTGCTGAAACACAATTGCATTTCGAGCCTTCGAGGCAACTGGAGAACACATGAACTTCAGCTCCTAGCAAGCTGATCAGGGGGGCGGGCCATATGAGCATAGGGGAATTCAGTTGAACCCTTCAAAACCTTTTGGAAAATAAGATGCCGCTGGCCTGCTGCTAGTAATCAACCAGCACGCAGCAAACGCATTCACGACCAATTAAACAAAATCAGGTCGTGCATCCCATAAAGTAACATTTGGACCTCAACTGAGGACTGCACGCAAAGAAAAAGTTCTGATGGTGGCAAGCAAGCAAGGGTTTACTTACCGGCAAAAGAAGTCGATCCAGATGAATTTCCCCTCAACTTCAGGTGCGGAAGAGGAAGAATAGCACGCTTGCGAAGGAAGCAAGAGAGGGCAAAGGCGAAGCTGCGGCGGAGGGCACCCGGCACGGAGGTCAGTGGCGCGGCGGGGAGCAGTGGAGTGGAATGAGGGCGACTCGGCTTGTGAATTGTGAGTGGAATGTGAACTCGTTTTGGGTGAACCGGGTATAAAAGGGGCCACGCAGGACAATTTTGCGTAAATAAGTTCCAATTTTATTTATTTTGGTATTCTTGTCCCTAGACTATTCATGTTGTTTAACATCCAGACTCGCCTTAGAAAAGAAGATAAAAAAAATACACACCATTTAGGCTTAGCTCTTGTGAGCTGAAGGTGGTTTTGACCAAGTTTGACCTACATTGTTTGGGAGATTGCAATGAACGTGTGGGCCCATCTTCAATAAAAGGAAATAGAAAAAAGGTACTAATGAGGGAATACTACTTCATGGATTTGTTCCAACATGGCAACGCCAAACACGGTCGATACCATCTTCAGATTTTACGTGTATAATATCCAAATCCAAGGGTGAATGATGAAAACTGAACACACAAATATTACGGGCGAGAGTAGACCTTCTCCCCCTTCGACATACAGCTTATTGTGATTTAGTTTAGTTTTTGCCAAATGTCCATATATAATGAACTAGTATCTAAGTGACTTTGTGTTTGCAATGAATATCTTAGTTGACATGGTTTAAGCGGCCAAATTATCCATGTGCTACTGTTCCCATTGTCATTGGTCCATCGGATGATTTGCGAAGAAAATATCCTGGGGACGGCAAGGGTTGCAGCGGGGAAACAGGGATCTCATGCAGCCATGTGAAACTCCCGGAGCAAGGTCGACGTCGATCTGCGAAAACCGTGTTACATACAGTCGTCTATGGATGGACCGCACCCTTGCTCGCTCATGTCGTCGCTTTCGCCTTCCTTTGTTAAACCGTCTTGACACGATGATGATGTCGGAGAACTCCCGTTCTTTGGATGAGGTAAAGGCCCTGCATGTGACGTGCAGACAGAGTCGCGGAGAGAGAGAGATACGCACAGAGCGCGGCTGCCCCCACTATACGTACACGCGTTGTCCACACGACGTTGAATGGGAAGCTTTTTTTTTACATTGAAAACAGCAGGAGAGGCTCCTACTGCGTTTTATTGAAAAAAAAAGACAGAACTGGCTTATGCCAGTAAAGTTACAATTTGTACAAAGGATAAAGGAGGGGCATGGCCCTAAAAAACTTACTAGCTATAGGAAAAGACAAAGAGGTGGCTGGAACCTCAGTGTGTGTTGCAAGGTGTTGAAACAAAATAAGAAAGGAATAAAACTATACATGATACTGATTTTAGATTAGAGGGGCTATGTGAATGTTTTGCGGACTGTGGAAAAGCTTGGTGTAGCCACTATGTGATAGAAAGCTTCAGATCAGGCTTTGTCCTGTGCAGTTGTAGCTTAGTTTCTTCTACAAATGCTCTGCTCCACTGATTAATTGTTGGTGCTTCGTTGTTGAAGATGACCCCATTTCTCTGCTTCCATATCTCCCATGCTGCAATTATAAAAATCTCCATGAAGAAAGGCCTATTGAATGTGCTTCTCGCCTCATTGATCATCTGAAAGAATGGCATGCCTTGCCGCCAATGCATTCCAATTCTGCTCCAGCAAGCTTGACTGAATGGACAGTGAAAAAATAGGTGCATTGTTGTCTCTTCTTCTCCTCTCTGACAGAGTACACAACTGTAATTGTTCCCTTCAATAGCAAAATTTTTTCTCTTTAGCACATTCCTTGTGTTTAGCCTATCCATTAATAGCAGCCAAATGAACACCCTTAATTTGTTGCAACATTTTGACTGCCATATCTAATTGAATTGTATTGGTGGCCTTAACACTTCATAAGAGATTGCATAAAACCTAGTGGTGGAGAATTTTGGTGATCCCCATATGTATTGCCAACTGTCCCGTTGAATGGGAAGCTTGATTCGAGGCGTAGGCAAAGCGGCCGCAGCGTATCCAAATGTGGGAGGCAGACGCAGGCGGCTTTGCTTTTTGTATGTAGGCTCGTGAGTGACTCAAGCGATTGCGAGGATGCTTCGGGCGGAGTTAAGAACGCGAGATGCGTCGCGGGTTTCGGTAGCCGCTGCGATTTTTGCCAGGAGCGTTGCTGCACGTACGTACATTAGCAGAAACCTGGAACGCATCTTCCCTGAGAAATTTCGTAGCGGCACCCAGCTAGCGATCGAGTTGGGAGTGACTGGGACGGTGAGAGAGTTTCGTGGCGAGAACGGCCAAACAAACAAACGCGAGCGTCTCGGCCGTGGGCGGCAGCGGGCTGTGGGGTTCAGAGTCATCAGGCAGCAGCCTCGCGCACGGGCGCTTGCGCACTTGTGGCCGCCGGCTCCGCATTGTCACGGCTTTGCTGACGACTCACGCGCAAGGTTGCAAATAGCAGGCTATAAAGTTTAGCGGAGTGTTCTTAAAAAAGCTATAGAAGCTATAGCGTAGCTATAGCGACGGCTATTACCAATAGCGGTTTGCAAAATTAAGTAGACTTTTGACTAAAACATTAGTAAATTCGCTAATTGCAGCTCGTTTTGCATGCCATTATCCAAGCATACCATCATTTAGCATGTATTTGTCATCTTTTCTAGCGGCAAAACAGTATACAGACTCAAAAAGTAAGCACAATTTGAACTATGAACAAGAAAATCGAGTTATAGCGGAGATAGCGGATAAATTAGCATGGCCATTTAACTCTATAGCGGAGTTAGCGGTATTAGCGGTAATATTTGCAATATCGTCACGGCACGTGTCTCAAAAAGCTATAGCAAAGCTACAGTAGAGCTATAGAAGGCTATTTGCAACCATGCTGACGCCCGATTTGATCCCGATGAAGCCCTACCGGGCTGTACGGAGAGCACCATCGGCCGTAGCAGTAGCCCACGCCAGCCTGCAGCATGAACGAACATAGACCTCCCCTGCTTCGGCAACCAGCAGAGCACTAATAAATCACACACAATTTCAGGATGCAACACCTGTGAAAACATGAAGATGAGTTGGCCCATGTCGCCAGTAAGTACATCTGAATTAACTCATGGGGTCAAATATTCGACGGAGCTTTGCATTAGCTGATCTCTGCAATTAACGACTGCGAATTAGTTTTCAGAGATACGCGAGAGCTTCACCTGATCACCTCTTCCAGACTTCCAGTAACTGGAACGACAGAATGTATAAGCGCGGAACTGGGACTACACAGTGCAGCATACAACACAATTCAGAGGTAGTAGCATTCAGGACAATGTAACCGATTCCAAATCTGCAGGATATACTTCACAGAAAAGAAGGATCGGAGTTTATGACAGCTACTGCTGTAATAAAAAAAAATGCGCGATGCACCAAGCCGTCAACATCATCGGAGGATTTATCGCACCACACATTCTGTTTCGCTTTTGCTTTCTCGCGCGCACCTTCACGCCCGTCATCTTTACCCTTATCCGGCCTTGGTGTTTTCACCACGGCTGCCCCCTCTGCTGGGATATTGGAGAGCATAATGCTAGAATATTACTCGCCTAGTTGCACAGGCAAGTTAGGCAACATGCCAAAGATGCTGTTCCTTGGAAACCATGTTGGAGTTTTGAGATTATTAAAGCTTCGACGTTTGCAGCAAAAACCACCACCGCCCGGGTTTCTCAGTCCTTGTTATTGCCGCACAGACACAAACACATGGAAGACATGGGAGGAGGTGAAGAGGGGAAGAAGAATGTGAAAATGGCACAATTGGTCGGTGTCGAAACTCTTCTCTCCAGTGGAGGTCAGGTAAGCAGGATCATAGTGGAGTTCAATTTTGTGTTTTGTTCTGATGTCCTAACTCCTAAGGAAACTGGTCATCTCCTAGTTGTCTTCTGAAAACTGTTCACGCCCTCAATCAGAAACAAAGCAGTGCTGCAAAAAGCCACAAAATTGTTTTGCCAGATTGTTTTTTTCTTTTTGAATGACCTTTTGCCAAATTGTCTGACTGAAGGACAAGGAAGGCATGGGAGGCGGTGAAGAGGGGGAGACGCATGTGAAAATGGCACAATTGGCTGGTGTGGAAACTCTTCTCTCTGGTGGAGGTCAGGTAAGCAGGATCATAGTGGAGTTCAGTTTTGGGTTTTGTTCTGATGTCCTAAAGGAAACTGGTCATCTTCTACTTGTCTCATGAAAACTGTTCACGCCCTCAATCAGAAACAAAGCAGTGCTGCACAAAGCCACAATATTGTTTTGCCAAATTGTTTGTTTTTCTTTTCGAAAGACCTTTTGCCAAATTGTCTGACTGAAGACGTTGCGTATTTGCTTGCAAAACAGGCCGTACCTCTGTCCTCCATTGAAGGGAAGACGACCTGCCTCTTCTTCTCAGCACACTGGTGCAGGCCATGCAGGAACTTCACTCCGAAGCTACTCGAAATATACACAACCCTCCGGAACACGGGCAAGAATATCGAGATAATTTTCATATCACTTGACCGTGACGAGAGCAGCTTCTTGGATCACTTCGAAGGCATGCCATGGCTCGCCTTGCCATTCGACACTGGCCTAACGCGAAAATTGTGTGCTTACTTTGATGTGGAGCATATCCCCGCCTTGATTCCGTTGTCAGAGACACCGTCTGGTGGGTTCGGATTCGACGAAAATGCAGTGAAACTGGTCGAGGAGTACGGAGTAGATGCGTACCCTTTCAGCGCAAAGAGGAGAAGGGAGCTGGAGGCCATGGATGAGGCAAGGATTCAGGGAGGTAAGCTCCAGGAGCTTCTTGGCTGCAAGGAGAGAGACTATGTCACAGGTGCAGGTGGCATAAAGGTGACAAAACTCTCGTAAACTACTTTGGTAAATTGCTAATGTAATTGACACTAATTCATTACAGAAGTTCTATTTGCAATTACTAAGATATCATTTAGGTAAGAAATCAGGCTATCAGACAGTACAGTCTGTGACTGGGAATGTTTCACATCTTACTGATTTTCTTTACGATAGACAGTACAGAACCAATTAGAAAAAAACAGTACTAGCTAATAAAGAATTTTAATTTTGACATGTGTTGCAATATAATGACAGTCATGAACATTACAGATGTTTTAGCATTTAGTCAAATGGGCTCAGCTTTACAGTTTTCACGATCACCTCTTTGACAATGTTTCAGGTTCCTATAGCTGGCCTCATTGGCAAGACGATTGGCCTGTACTTCGGAGCTCACTGGTGCCCGCCTTGCCGTGTTTTCACAAAACAGCTCAGGGAGGTGTACAAGGAGCTGACAATATTGAGCCCCGGAAGCTTTGAGGTTATCTTCATTTCTATAGACCGTAACAAAGAGGAATTCCAAGCAAGCCTAAACGCAATGCCATGGCTTGCCATACCCTACCCTGGAACGACCAGGCAAGAGCTCACTAGAATGTTCAGTATCAAGGGCATCCCGGCATTACTAATACTTGGCCCAGATGGTAAAGTTCTAAAAACAGATGGCAGGAGAACAATTGCAACTTATGGTTCGTTGGCATTCCCTTTCACAGAATCTAGGGTTTCTGAGTTGGAAACAATGCTCAATAACGAGGGTGACAAGCTGCCTCACCGAGTAAATGATCTGCGACACAGGCATGAGCTTGAATTGGATATGGCTAAGGCTTATATCTGTGATGGATGCCAGCAGCAAGGGAGGTATGGTGTTCTCTTGCAAGCAGTGCGACTTTGATCTTCATCCCTCCTGTGTAGCAGAAAATACCCTAGGGAGTGTTTGGATGCAAGCAACATTTCACCACACCACGGACGCCACAGCCGCCGTACCTGTAGCGCCAAAAATCGACGCCACATTCTCCACACCCGCCGCAGGCCAAACTTGAGAGAAAAAAAAAAACAGCGGCAGCCTTTGCGCAGGACCCAAGCATCATCTACTGTTTTGCGGCGGCACCTTACATACCAAGTAGCCCATCTGAAATACATGTAGCTCAAAGTATATATATGATGTACCTTGTTATTGTAAATCCAACAGAAATATAGGAGTGACAATACTCTATTATTACTGACAGTGTGCAATGAGGAACTGTCCCATTTTTTTCTTTCTGAATTTCCTTAATTTCCAGTTGTGTGCGCCTGACGTGTCAGGGACGAACAGAAGCCTTCTCCCTAAGCTTCAATGCTGGTAGATGGCCCCGTAAGTTTCACGACAGTGGACAGAAATGAATTATCTTACACCATTTTAGGATCTGTTTTCCTCACAATTCATCCTTTTTGTTTGCCTGCGTCAACTTGTTTCACCAAATGGAACAGGAATAAAAGCCAGTACAGTACATCAATAATGATACAGAGAGTATGATCAGACACTAATTTAATATGAATAGCTTAGATCACTTATCTGAGATAATAGGGTTCTCATACACCTCAGAACAAAATTTTCAGCAGCAATAGTTACTAAACCTCGCACATTGGCGCATTGGAATTACAAACAGGGATCTGTAGAAGCCTGATCCCAAAACTTCGTGATCCAGATCCTCAGGATATCTTCCGCGCAAGATTTTTCACTCCCGCGCCGACACATTTTAAGGTAACAGTGGTTGAATTGGGATCAGGCTTGATAATGAACTTGACATCAAGAAAATCTTTGATGTTTCGAAGAGTTTCTATAGCATACGGAGTCAACTGACCGACACGAACCTTTGACACGTCGGGTGGGCATAAAGCACACAGGATAAACAGGAGGCCCTGCAAGCATTCATAGGAGAAATGTAATGTTATTAAACAAAACCTGAATAGATGTATAAAAAATTGACAAATATCAAAACAAAGCAGTTTAAGAGAGGCAACCAGAACCTCAGGTAACAATATACAAAATATTATGCTCAGGATGATACTAAACAACCAGACATCAAAATAACTTAATATAAGTAGGTGGATCTACCCAGTGATCTACAAGAGTACAAGTCTACATGAATGTAAAGCTATTCTGATGTTCCCATGTGCATAAACTTACCAAAGGAACAATCGCAATGTATCTCAGTCTAAAGCTTCAGAGAGTACATGACATAATATAACAAGCGTACTGGAGGTCTACATATAATGGTAGCACATAACTTACTTGCTACAATTCAGAATTGCATAGAGCAATGAAAGGTTTAAGCAATGAATATGTGTACAGAAGACCACACCTGGTGTGTTGAGTCAACAACACCTCCTTGCGCCACCTCTTCTAGTAGCATTGATGCAGCTTTAACACCAAGATCTTCTGGTGACATCAGCTCAGGCATCTAATAGGGTTCTCATACACCTCAGAACAAAATTTTCAGCAGCAATAGTTACTAAACCTCGCACATTGGCGCATTGGAATTACAAACAGGGATCTGTAGAAGCCTGATCCCAAAACTTCGTGATCCAGATCCTCAGGATATCTTCCGCGCAAGATTTTTCACTCCCGCGCCGACACATTTTAAGGTAACAGTGGTTGAATTGGGATCAGGCTTGATAATGAACTTGACATCAAGAAAATCTTTGATGTTTCGAAGAGTTTCTATAGCATATGGAGTCAACTGACCGACACGAACCTTTGACACGTCGGGTGGGCATAAAGCACACAGGATAAACAGGAGGCCCTGCAAGCATTCATAGGAGAAATGTAATGTTATTAAACAAAACCTGAATAGATGTATAAAAAATTGACAAATATCAAAACAAAGCAGTTTAAGAGAGGCAACCAGAACCTCAGGTAACAATATACAAAATATTATGCTCAGGATGATACTAAACAACCAGACATCAAAATAACTTAATATAAGTAGGTGGATCTACCCAGTGATCTACAAGAGTACAAGTCTACATGAATGTAAAGCTATTCTGATGTTCCCATGTGCATAAACTTACCAAAGGAACAATCGCAATGTATCTCAGTCTAAAGCTTCAGAGAGTACATGACATAATATAACAAGCGTACTGGAGGTGTACATATAATGATGGCACATAACTTACTTGCTACAATTCAGAATTGCATAGAGCAATGAAAGGTTTAAGCAATGAATATGTGTACAGAAGACCACACCTGGTGTGTTGAGTCAACAACACCTCCTTGCGCCACCTCTTCTAGTAGCATTGATGCAGCTTTAACACCAAGATCTTCTGGTGACATCAGCTCAGGCATCTCAGATTCTTCATTTATTTCATCAACATTAGGATAGCTCACTGCGGTGTCAACAGAGAGCAGACAACCTGTGGTTGTCTCAGCAACCAAGGATACTCCATAGCCTGCTGACCTGCCACATGATAAAAATTTAAAGAAAAATGAAAAACTGTAGAATCGCGATATGAAGGCATGCAATTATCTTAATTTAAATATGATTAGAAACATACTTCCCACCGCTAGGACCAGTTCTATGATCATTGAATATATGAACATCAGGAATGAAGCGATTGAAGATTCCACGTGCAGAATGGACGATGCGACGTTCCATCTGTGCAGACACTCTAGTGGTGAAAGAAACACCCCTTATCCTCTTCACCATACCTTCGTCAATCCAGTTTGCTGCCTGTAAAGGTACTTAGCATCAAAAGCCGATGGCAGCGGAATTGACAAATAATCAGTTGAAAATTCAGAATGACGTACTGTTAGTGTACTGTTTATATTGCGAACCCGGAGAAACACGTCACCACCACCGAGAGGAGGAGATCCACGGCTGTTTATTTTTAGCTCCAATCCCTCCATGGGAACACCAAAATGCTTGAGCATGTGCAAGGTAGCCATTCGAAAAGTATCCACAGATGGATCCTTTGTATCATTAGTGATTCCTATAAAAGCAGGGCCCATGGGCATCAAAATTAGATTTGGAAGCAAGAGGTGTTGTAACCATACACAGATAGAGAATATGATTAGAGCATATTGTATTGGCCATTTCCTTATATATCTTTCATTTCAACCGGATTGCATGAAGGTTGATATAAATAACACCCTATGAAACGATTTAAAATTTTCATATCCAATTACCTAAAGGGTCTCAGTCGAGAGGATAAATTTGCATATCGAGAATCAATGAATTTAGTAAATTCCATGAAACTATGGAGCCGAACACTGAGCCCAAGTAAGCAATGTGATTACCTTTCAGCTGAATCGATAGGGGCACCCTAGCAAAGAGTCCAAGCAGTATAAGCGGCTCCAGGAAGTAACCAATCCCCCGGTGCACCCCACAGTCGTGCTCCAGATTCCTCCCCCCGAGAATCACTCCCGGCCGGTACCTCAGCTTCGTTCCTGCGAGCGCACACAATCATCGGACACCCCATAAGAATCAGCAGCCCACACGGAAACCCTAGGCGCACTGTCCACACACTCGAGCTCGCAGGAGCAACGCGTACCGGTCTCGTTGAGGTCGATGCTGTGGTGGTCGGAGATCTTGTCGAGGAGGCGGAGCAGGGATACCTCGTACGGGCGGAGGCGGCGTCGCCACCCCCAGCCGCTGCCGGAAGTGACGGCTGCCCGAGAGCCGTCTAGCCTTTTCGCGCCCCATTGTTACCGCCGGCGGCGAGGAGTCTTCCGCGTTTGCTGTCGCGCGGTGGTGGATGGGTTGTGCGGCGGGGGCGAGGAGGGGTTAGGGTTTTGGCGCGCGCCGACGAAGCTTGTGCCTGTGGGGTGGGTCGCCGCGGTTGCGGAATTGGGCGGCCGGGTGGGTCGGGTCAGAAGATGGGAGCGGGGGAGATGGCTGGTGTGGGCTGGATATTGAGCGAGGTGGGGGTCTGTTTCTTGTCGCTTGAGGACTATTTTGGCCTGGCCCAAGCACGGCATTCATCGGGCTATTTCAAAAGTTTGCAGCAATTAGACCATGCTAAAAAATGGCCATATTGCATTACCTGTGCTCAATCAAATTATCAAAGGCCATGCTGCTCC
Source organism: Eragrostis tef (assembly GCA_000970635.1). NCBI lineage: Eukaryota > Viridiplantae > Streptophyta > Magnoliopsida > Poales > Poaceae > Eragrostis > Eragrostis tef. Next base: position 134,906 of record LAPY01000356.1, on the reverse strand, counting down.
ACCTGAATAGAGTTAGTGAACGCCTTCAAATTATTTCTGGTTTTTTGGAGTACTGGGATACCTATAATGCTGCTATTCTTTCCTGTCCAACACTGAAAAATGTTTGTAACAACGCAAAATGATAATATTTTCTTAAGAGGAATAATCATGATTTAAGATAAACAACTATGATTCATAGTTACACAATAGACTTCAGTTCAGAAAATGATGCAAGAAAATCACGGCGGCTAAGATGATTATTTTGACATATTATATTAACATCATGGTGAGCTTATGTCCTACAACGTGTCTTGTTAAAAAAAATCATTCTGATGTAGCAGGAGTATGAAACAATGAACTTTTTTTTATGAGAATTGGGGGACTTCAAACTTCTATGCATTTTGTTGTTTTGGTGCGAGACCTGCGTATGAGTAGTTAAAGCGATCAAGTGCACCCGTTTTCTTTACAACTGAACTTTACCAAACACAACCTTTTTATATATTGTTTTTTCTCAGTAAAATGTCTTGATAGTATATTAATGTCACGCTATCATCAACAAATAAGAGGCACACTTTCACTCTGTTGCTGCAGGTGCAGTACTACCATAGTGTTTACCGCTGACATTTCCCCTTTACATTTGGTAATCTTTTTTTTCTCTCAAAACACAACTTGTAATCCTGGGAGCGACGGATTTCTTTCTTCAAAAACAAGCTTTCCAGTATGCAACTGCCTTCCCATCCGAGTCCGATTTTTATGCCATCCGAGTCTGATTACATCTAAACCCTCGTCCGTTCTATATTTGCGATCCGCACCTTCCTCTCGTCAATTGTTTCACTTCGCCTTCCGTTGTCGCCGACTCGACTCATCCAAGCAAAACTCGCGACGACACCCCCAAACCCTGGCCCCTCCTCGGCGGCGGCGTACGGACGGCCATGGCGGCGGTGGCGACTGTGAGCTCCGCCAGCGGGCTCCTCGCGATGCTGCAGGAGCCGGCGGCGGAGCTCAAGCTGCACGCGCTCGCCAGCCTCAACTCCGTCGTCCACCTCTTCTGGCCTGAGATCTCCACCAGCGTCCCGACCATGTGAGCCCTCCGCTCCCTGCCTCCTCCTCCCCCTTCGCTTCCGTTGCGCATGTCTAGTTGCCGCCGTTACAGCAGCTGTGCTTGCGTGATTCGTTCGGGCGCCGTTCGTAGTTTGCCGATCTGCTTATCTGATTGATGAGAACCATGGAGGGGCCCTTGCCCTAGATGCTGTGGCTATTGCGCATTTGGTTCAGTTCGATCTAGCTTTGTCTAGATAAGCATAGGCTAGGTCTGTTTGGATCTGTTAAGATGGGGAGTTTGGAGTGTCAATGGGCTGTTCATGTGAGCTTCAGGATGAATCTGTATGATCCGAAGAAAAAAACCTTGCTTTTCTGGGTAATTCTTGTGCTTGATTTGACACTCCATGTAAAATTTGATCTATTGTTTCTGTTAAAAAAAATGAACTATTACAGCTGTCATGCCCTTGCTTTGATATTTTCAGCGGGTTGTGAGGTTGAGCTTTTGAAGGTAAAAAGAGAAAAGGGAATATAAGTTTTGACTGATCTGTGGTGCCTTTGATGGATGGGAAGGATTACAGTTTGTAACTTTTGTGGCATTTTGATGAATTAGTATATACAAGTACCTGTTGTGTGTTAAACTATGGAAATATTGTATGTAATAGGGATATGAACTAATATGTCTGGACAATTAGTTTGTTACTCCTGTGCTGTGAATCTCTTGTTTCTGAAATATCATTATTGTTTCACTTGTGAACCTTTTTTATGTATCTTAGCACTATTTTCTATGTTTAGTGTGTGAACATGTGGAAATTTAGTGATGTCGAGTGTTTTTTTTTTTCAATGAGGAGTTATGATATGGATCGCTGAATATGAATCACACCTTTTCTTTGATTTACAATAGTTTAACTTGATAATGTATTTTCAACTGTTAACTCTTTTGTGCAGTGAGAGTTTGTACGAAGATGAAGAGTTCGATCAGAGGCAGCTTGCAGCACTAGTTGTTTCTAAGGTACGTCGCACATTCTTATATTTCTATGAAAAACTCATACCATTAGGTTTATATTTTTTGTGTATCATGTAGGTATTTTACTACCTAGGCGAGTTAAACGATTCACTATCGTATGCTCTTGGTGCTGGACCTCTATTTGATGTTGCTGATGATTCGGATTATGCCCATGCCCTTTTAGGTGAGACTGATCTGAAGTTCCAGTCATTATATATGCTACTTTTATCTTACCCTCTTTTGGTCATCATGTTGAATTGCTGCTTGTTCTCTTTCAGCCAAAGCATTAGATGAGTATGCCAGTATCAAGACCAGAGCCTTTAAAGCTGCAGAGGAAGAAGAGAATATTGATCCTCGATTGGAGGCCATTGTGGAGAGGATGCTTGAAAAGTATGATCGGCAAACTAGTTTCTCTTTTTAATGGTATTTTTCACTTTGTAAGCTGGGTTATTCACCTAGTTTCTTCTTTGGAGCAGGTGTATCCTGGATGGGAAATATCAACAGGCCATGGGTATGTCTGTTGAATGCAGGAGGTTGGATAAGCTGGAAGAAGCAATTGTTCGTTGTGATAATATTCAAGGAGCTCTATCATATTGCATCAATCTTTCTCATCAATATGTTAATCACCGTGAATATCGCTTCGAGGTACTGGCATGTTACGACATACCCTGTTCCTAGTGTATTGTTTGCTGGAAAATGTTACTAATTGATCGAACCCCTCACTCTACCGACAGGTTCTCCGCTGTCTTGTTAAAATATACCAAACTTTGCCAAATCCAGACTATCTGAGCATTTGCCAGTGTCTTATGTTTTTGGGTGAGCCGGAACCTGTTGCAAGCATATTGGACAAGCTGCTTTCTGGAAACGAGGTGCATTTTTGTTCTTTCTCCTGCTGCATTTTGCCCCCTGAGGGCACCTGCTGCATTTCTTGAAGGCATCTGCAGTTACTTGAGATATTATGCTCTTTCTCCAGGATGATGTTCTCCTCGCGTATCAGATTGCTTTTGATCTCTATGAGAATGAAAATCAGGCCTTCCTTTTGAATGTGAGGAACCGTCTCACCTCACATACTCCTTTGCCATCCAACCCAGACAGTGGGGCAGCTTTGCAAGATGACCAAACTACCAGTGCGGGTACAGAACCAGCTGGAGATGTTCAGATGAGAGATGATACAACTACACCGAATGGAAGTACTCACACTGTGGATCCAAATGTGGCGGCACATGCTGACAGGCTCGCAAAGATTAAAGGAATACTATCAGGGGAGACTTCGATTCAGCTGACGTTGCAATTTCTTTATAGCCACAATAGGTAAAGTAATTAATACTCCCATCTGTCCATTGTTGTTAGGCATATCTGGTGTGATAAGTCTTCAAAAGTAGTTTTTACCTTCAACTTCTCTTACAATATACTGCCAGATGATACAAAGTAACATTATATTGAAATCCTTTGAGATAAAAATTTATTCGTACAAATTTTGTACACTAAACTTGTATAAGTTGATTAGTTGTTACGCCTTCTAAAAGTGGACGGAGAGAATACTAGCTATATGGTTGCATCTGACAGTGAGTTTCTTTTCTACTTGATACTGAATTGATGTGGTTGTTTGTTTCAGGTCAGATCTTTTAATTCTGAAAACAATAAAGCAGGCTGTGGAAATGAGGAATAGTGTTTGCCACAGTGCAACTATTTGTGCCAATGCAATCATGCATGCAGGAACCACTGTGGATACCTTCCTCAGAGAGAACCTGGTATAATATCTTACTGTTTGTCAACATTGTGTAGTAATTTTTAGCCAATTTTCTGTCTCATGTTTATTGTATTGTGTTGTAGGAATGGTTAAGCAGGGCAACTAATTGGGCAAAATTTAGTGCAACTGCTGGGCTAGGTGTCATTCATAGAGGCCACCTTCAACAAGGCCGGGCTTTGATGGCCCCCTACCTTCCTCAAAGTGGTGCAGTTGGCGGCGGCAGTCCATACTCAGAAGGTGGTGCTCTCTATGCACTTGGTCTGATTCATGCCAATCATGGTGAAGGAATCAAACAATTCCTCCGTGAAAGTCTTCGCAACACCAGTGCCGAGGTCATCCAGCATGGTGCTTGTTTGGGACTTGGGCTTGCAGCTTTGGGCACAGCAGATGAGGAAATATACGAGGACATAAAGAATGTCCTTTACACGGACAGTGCTGTTGCAGGTGAGGCAGCTGGTATTGGCATGGGCTTGCTTATGGTTGGGACTGCCAGCGAGAAGGCTAGCGAGATGCTTGCTTATGCACATGATACCCAACATGAAAAGATTATAAGGTCAGTGCTCTTCAATTTCTGTTGCAGTATTTCTGAAGCACCCTGCTCTTGTTCTGACATCTCTCTTTCTTTCTCTCTAGGGGTTTGTCATTGGGCATTGCATTGACGGTATATGGCAGGGAAGAAGAAGCCGATACTTTGATTGAACAGATGACAAGAGATCAAGATCCCATATTACGTTATGGTGGTATGTATGCTTTGGCTCTAGCCTACAGTGGAACTGCAAACAACAAAGCTATCCACCAGCTGCTGCATTTTGCTGTTTCGGACGTCAGTGATGATGTTCGGAGGACTGCAGTCATGGCTCTTGGATTTGTTCTGTACAACGAACCCGAGCAGGTGGGTGGCATTAAATGCTACATTATAGTTTTCTCATGTTTAATTAGATGCTTTTTAGCCTTTTTTTCTGTTTAATATGATACGTGAAGTTTCCCCATTGCTTACATTTTCTATTGTGATTGTGCAGACTCCAAGAATTGTGTCACTGCTCTCTGAATCATACAACCCACATGTTCGTTATGGTGCAGCTTTGGCTGTCGGGATCTCCTGTGCTGGGTCTGGATTAAGTGAAGCAATTTCCTTGTTGGAGCCTCTTACATCAGACGTTGTTGACTTTGTTCGCCAGGGAGCTCTCATTGCCATGGCAATGGTTATGATCCAGACTAATGAATCATTTGATTCTCGTGTTGGAACATTCAGGCGCCAATTGGAAAAGATCATTCTTGACAAGCACGAGGACACAATGAGCAAAATGGGCGCCATACTAGCTTCTGGCATCCTGGACGCTGGTGGTAGGAATGTCACAATCAAACTCCTCTCAAGGAACAAGCATGACAAACTCACTGCTGTAGTTGGTCTTGCTGTTTTCAGTCAGTTCTGGTACTGGTATCCACTCCTATATTTCATTAGCCTTGCCTTCTCGCCAACAGCCTTCATTGGGCTCAACTCTGATCTGAAAGTGCCGAAGTTTGAGTTCCTCTCACATGCCAAACCATCCCTCTTTGACTATCCCAAACCAACAACTCAGCAGACTACAACTTCGACAGTGAAGTTGCCAACAGCAATTTTGTCAACATATGCAAAGGCAAAATCTAGGGCAAAGAAGGACGCAGAAAGCAAAGCTAACCAGGAGAAGACTGCAGAAGATGCTTCTGGTTCTACTTCAAGCAAGGTGGCTAAAACTCAGGAGAAGGAGAAGGATGCTGAAGCAATGCAGGTAAAATTATCTAATGAACATTTTGTATTAATATCTATGCGTGAGACGACCTAAGCCACTTTACTGCTGCAATGATGCCATTATGGAATCTAGCAGGATCTAGTTAGTTACGGAAATCTTTACTAAATTCTGTAATATTTATCTTCCATGGCACACTATTTTCAAGACACTGTTATTCTATCAAAGAAATAGTTCTTATGAAAGCCACAGTACCTAGATAGCCTAAGCCTGGTTGAAAACGAGTTTGCTAATCAGTGTAATGTAGGCCATTTAATCCGAATGCATCTTTTTATAATGATCTAGACTTTGCTGTTTTCATAGAACCTTATAAAATTTCAACTTATCTGTTTGGATCCTTGTTTCAAGGTTGATAATGCCACAGAGAAGAAGGCTCCTGAACCAGAACCAACGTTTCAGCTCCTGACGGAAGGAGAAGGAGAAGGAGAAGGATGCTGAAGCAATGCAGGTAAAATTATCTAATGAACATTTTGTGCTAATATCTAGGAGTGAGACTACGACCTAAGCCACTTTACTGCTGCAGTGATGCAATTATGGAATCTAGCAGGATCTAGTTAGTTATGGAAATCTTTACTAAATTCTGTAATATTTATCTTCCATGGCTAAAAAACACACTATTTTCAAGACACTGTTATTTCTATAAAAGAAATAGTTCTTATGAAAGCCACAATACCTAGATAGCCTAAGCCTGGTTGAAAACGACTTTGCTAATCAGTGTAATGTAGGCCATTTAATCCGAATGCATCTTTTTGTAATGATCTAGACTTTGCTGTTTTCATAGAACCTTATAAAAATTTCAACTTACCTGTTTGGATTTTCAAGGTTGATAATGCCACGGAGAAGAAGGCTCCTGAACCAGAACCAACATTTCAGCTCCTGACAAACCCTGCTCGTGTAGTCCCTGCCCAGGAGAAGTTCATCAAGTTCCTTGAAGGCAGCCGATATGTTCCTGTGAAACCTGCTCCTTCTGGATTTGTCCTTCTCCGGGACCTGCAGCCCAGCGAGGCTGAGGTCCTCGCACTAACCGATGCCCCTTCAACAGTTGCAGCAAGCACCGGCAACACTGCAGCTGCTGCAGGACAACAGGGGTCAGGATCATCCGCAATGGCTGTTGATGATGAGCCGCAGCCGCCTCAACCCTTTGAGTACACCTCGTAAGCGTAGTGCATGGATGCATAGAGGGTTGTATTGGTGGTCTGAACTTACAGATCCCTTGGTCGTCGTTTTACCTTATTCTTTTTTCAGTATGTAGTGTGCGGAAATTTGTTGTTGGTTGGAAAAATTGTAGAATCATCAGTAGAGAATTTACTTGAATTGGAGTCATAGGACAAATGCCTGGGTCAAGATGCCCTTCCTGCTCTTTTTCCTATGATGTAATATGAAAGCGTTGGGAACACGTCTTTTCCAGAGTTTTTTTTTCTGTTGCAATGAGGATATTGCACTTAAACCATTTAAGTTCTTTTCGGTTTGGTGTACCCGCTCAATCTGGAGCTTGTGAATGGTGTTGACTGCACCCACTTCATGTGGTATAGAAACCGAACGAGGGACTTGTCTAACATTAGAAACTAAATGAGTGATTTGATTAATCTTGCACGTATGCAAGCTTATGAAATTATGCAGGATTTTTTTTAAAAGATAGTCCTGGTTTGCTGTATTGGCTGCCTCGAGCGGGAGGTGGCGTTTGCGTTGCGGAAAAACGCGAGTAGCGAGGCGAGCTGTCCATGAGTCCACTACCCATGCGCACGCGATGTGGGCGCGCCGCATCTCGTGAGCCATGAGCTCAGGCTAGGCTGTCCCATTCGCGCGATGAATTAGTGCCAAGTTTCCGCCGCAATCAAGAACAGTAAAGGATTCATCGCTCCTGTTCAGCTCCAGCCGAAAACGAACAGGACACTGGAAAGAAGATTCCTTGAGCCATCTCGACATTTGTTGACGATTGCTACTCTGTACTATAAAACGAGGAACAATTTGATTTAGGACGAAAAAAGCAGAAATGATGGGCAGATTAGCAGAATGCCAAAACCTTTTCATCTGGAACATCTATCTGAACATGCATAATGCAGATTGCAAATAAGCTAATCAAAAAGCTGTCAGCACACGTAGCATTTCGATGAGATATAGTAGGCTTCCCCTACTGTATTCCCCTAAAAAAAAGATGATCAGAATGAGATTATGGCCGCAGTTCGTTCCTCCTCTCCACCAGTTTCAGTTCTTGCAGAATGAGATTACTCACCTACAGAATGTGACCCCTGCTTTTTCTTCCAACAACGCGGACACAATGGCTCTATGCTGAAGAAAATGGCCATTGCGATGCACGCATAATGTCAGAAAAAGGAAAGGAGGCCAGGCCACACAGTCACAAGCCCTGGTCCGGCCGGTTCGAGGCTGAGCGAAAATATACCTCGCCAATATCGACATTCCCGTGAACCGGCCGCTGGTGATGAGCCGCAGCCGCCTCAACCCTTTGAGTACACCTCGTAAGCGTAGTTCATGGATGCATAGAGGGTTGTATTGGTGGTCTGAACTTACAGATCCCTTGGGCGCCGTTTTACCTTATTCTTTTTTGAGTACGTAGTGTGCGGAAATTTGTTGTCGGTTGGAAAAATTGTAGAATCATCAGTAGAAAATTTACTTGAATCGGAGTCATAGGACAAATGCCTGGGTCAAGATGCCCCGCCTGCTCTTTTTCCTGTGATGTAATATGAAAGTGTTGGGAACACGTCTTTTCCAGAGCTTTTTTTTTCTGTTGCAATGAGGATATTGCACTTAACCCATTTAAGTTCTTTTAGATTTGGTGTACCCGCGCAATCTGGAGTTTGAATGGTGTTGACTGCACCCACTTCATGTGGTATAGAAACCGTACGAGGGACTTGTCTAACATTAGAAACTAAATGAGTGATTTGATTAATCTTGCACGTATGCAAGCTTATGAAATTATGCAGGATTTTTTTTAAAAGATAGTCCTGGTTTGCTGTATTGGCTGCCTCGAGCGGGAGGTGGCGTTTGCGTTGCGGAAAAACGCGAGTAGCGAGGCGAGCTGTCCATGAGTCCACTACCCATGCGCACGCGATGTGGGCGCGCCGCATCTCGTGAGCCATGAGCTCAGGCTAGGCTGTCCCATTCGCGCGATGAATTAGTGCCAAGTTTCCGCCGCAATCAAGAACAGTAAAGGATTCATCGCTCCTGTTCAGCTCCAGCCGAAAACGAACAGGACACTGGAAAGAAGATTCCTTGAGCCATCTCGACATTTGTTGACGATTGCTACTCTGTACTATAAAACGAGGAACAATTTGATTTAGGACGAAAAAAGCAGAAATGATGGGCAGATTAGCAGAATGCCAAAACCTTTTCATCTGGAACATCTATCTGAACATGCATAATGCAGATTGCAAATAAGCTAATCAAAAAGCTGTCAGCACACGTAGCATTTCGATGAGATATAGTAGGCTTCCCCTACTGTATTCCCCTAAAAAAAAGATGATCAGAATGAGATTATGGCCGCAGTTCGTTCCTCCTCTCCACCAGTTTCAGTTCTTGCAGAATGAGATTACTCACCTACAGAATGTGACCCCTGCTTTTTCTTCCAACAACGCGGACACAATGGCTCTATGCTGAAGAAAATGGCCATTGCGATGCACGCATAATGTCAGAAAAAGGAAAGGAGGCCAGGCCACACAGTCACAAGCCCTGGTCCGGCCGGTTCGAGGCTGAGCGAAAATATACCTCGCCAATATCGACATTCCCGTGACCCGGCCGCTGGTGGGCCGAGACGCTGTCACCGTGGCAAGGGCGCCGGCGCCGGCTGTATCTCTGGCCAGGCGCGCGCGCTGAGGAGCTGTTTGCCGTTCCCGTTCGAGCACGGCAAGGAAGACGATGTCCGGGCGGTGGTCAGTAAGGTCACTCAGGAGTTCGTCGCGAAGGTCCTCATGGGTGGGAAGGGAAGCCACGCGGTGCCCGTGGCGCCGGGGACGACGAGGGGGCAGTGCGAGCAGAGCAGCTGGACTGGTGGGCGCGGCCAAGGAGCGGAAGATCTCGAGATATATATGGACGCTGTGAGCCTCTGATAGGATGCGGAAGGACTGGAAGATTGCCTGCGCGCGGCGGCGGAGGCGCTCCGACGAATTGCAGCGCGGAGGTGCCGTTGGGACGGGACCCCAGGGGTGGTTGCTATTCGAAATAGCGACCGGGCGGTCGTTATTTCGAATAACGACCACCCCTTGGGCACCTGGCTGCCGTCCGATCGGACCTGTGCGGCCCAGGTTAGGCGCATCGTCTTCCTCGGCAGACGCGGGCGCCGTGGGGAATGCAGAGACGGAAGAAGCAGAGGATCGGATGGCTCGCTTGGCCGGCGAAGAGTGCCGTCGACGGCGGCGCGACCGCCGTGCATTCACGGGAATTATCGGCCTACGGCGCGGAGAATCCAATGCCGCCCGAGCCTGCTGCCCGCGTGCGTCCGTAGGCGAGCTGAAGCAGAGAAGCCAGCCAGAGGTCTGGGCCCAGGGTCTGGATTTCGGTGCCGCCCCCGGCTTGCGTGCGTCTCACGGCGAGCTGAAGCAGACGAGCTAGCGAGCGGCGACCGATAAGATATGCGCGCGCATGCCGTTGGGGTGACGGATTTCCGACAACAATACAGTATGTCCCTTCACGAGCTCCAGTGCTATATATCTCCGCTGTGTCGCGAGCTGCGTGCCGCGACGGCAGGACGGACGACGAGGTGGCCGACTGGCCAGGATGGCGTGAGGGCGAAACCAGCAGCGAGTCTGGTGACCTCGACGTGTGGAGATCGACTTCTGCTGAATGACGAGGAGCTCGTGTCGTGACTACGCGGCAGGAGGCATCGCTACTAATGCCTCTTCGGGCAGACGGAACCAAAGAATGCAGGCATGCAATAGTTTACATTAACGGAACCATGTGATTATATAAAGTGATCGAAGTGCATTTTGTCTATAGCGAAGATCCTTTAACGCACGGATGGTTAATAACAGGCTCCAAAGTTCCAATTACGCTAGTACATGGCCTTCTTCTGAACCCAGCATGGAGGCACGGCCTCCGTGGGCTCGCCTGCCGCAAACAAGTAAGTTTTGCAGTGGAGGTGGCCGCCCATGCCCGGAATCTCCCCGTCCACGTCGAACTCAGCTCTCCCAAGAGCATGCATCTCGGCTCGTATCATGTCCCGCATCCCGTCCCGCACCACGAACCCCTCCGCCTTGGCCACCACCGTCGCCACGCCCTTCGCGCTCCGCCCCAGCCGCTTGCTGTCGATGGTGAACAGGGGCACGCGGCCCCAGGCCAGGACCACGTCGTGGTACGACACCCGCAGCGTCCTCGGGGATCATGTCGGTAGAAAGTTTCCTCGGGGATCATGTCGACGTCCACCGCGAGCTCGAACACCGGAGGCGCCTCCCGCTGGTCGTGGTCGACGAGGCCCTCGACCGCGACGAGCCGGACGAACAGACGAGGGTCCGGGGTGCCGGACTCCATGAACCCAACTACCGTGACGCCTACGGCGAGCGCAGCAACCAAGCATAGGACCACCATGGCCACAACAGTACCGGTCGTGATGGAAGAACGGTCGTCGACCGCGGGCGGCAGCTGGCGCTTGGGCTCGTCCATGGGTACGAAGTCCAGCTGGTTAATTGCGCTAGCTTGTTGAGCGAACTGCGAAACGGCACGGCGTGCGCAGATCGATCCTGGGAATCTAGGCGACGTCGACGACCAAACCCAGTGTAGATATATATGGTACAGATTTGGTAAGTCGCTTACGGATCGTACAGAACAAAAGAACTGAGAATTAGGCCGTGTGACGTGTTCCGATCGAGTTATTCTCGGCCGGGAACGGAGTCCGGGGCTGGAACGCTGACGTGCACCATTAGGATAAAAATGCCGTGGGCGCGCGAGACCAAGAGCGACCTCACCGAACATGTACATTTCTTCAGTTTTTATGTCGTACCAGGAATAGAAGTGGCATGAAGACATATGGCAAACCTACAGGTTTACAGAAGCGGTTTGAATAAACCAGCGCAGCCAACATCTTGCATGCCAACAAGTCAGTAAGGGCTAGTAATAAGCAGATCCCTTAAATAATGGTATCAAGAAAAGGTTACAGGCATTCCTAAGTAGTTACATCACGCAGGTATGCAGGTGCCGTGACTACACTCACTCAGTTTGCCAAAGTTTATGCTGCCGCTATTACACACTCCAGAGGCCCACCATCCTTTCGCCTGTAGAGCGAAAGCAATTGCTGGGCACAGCCGCATTTTGCCATCCGAGCAGCTAACTATCACCTACTGTTCCTTGTTCTTGAGTTCGTGATCAATAAGCCGAAGCTTCAGATTGTTCTCCTCATTGAGGAGTGACAGCCTTTCAAGCGAAGACTTCAGTAGCCCACAAGCCCACCGATCATTTCGCCTGTAGAGCGAAAGCATTGTCAGTACTGGGCACAGCTGCATTTTGCCATCCGAGTAGCCAACTATCACCTACTGTTCCTTGTTCTTGAGTTCGTGATCAATAAGCCGGAGCTTCAGATTGTTCTCCTCATTGAGGAGTGACAGCCTTTCGAGCGAAGACTTCAGTAGTGACATCTGGGATTCTGATACATGGCTTCTTCCACTCTTTGGTGTCTGCCACGTTGGCATTCCAGAGCCAGCTGCACTTTCTGTAGACTGCTGTGCGAACCGCTTCATCCTCGCACTCAAGGCGGCAATAGAAGAACGCAGAGCATCCAGCTCCACATCTGCAAATCTATCTGCCAAAAAAAAAAAGGAGGACCAAATTATGTTAGCACATGAAACTGCAGCAAAAGATTCTAAGGTCAGCGCCCACGAATACAGACCAATCTGTGCCTTGAACTCCTGCTCTGCGTGTGATAATGGTTTCTTGTTTGCGGCAGGAAGCATCTTGAAGCTATCTATCCGCTTCTCCAACAGCTCATACACCTTGAAGGCCCGATCTATCCTCTTGTTAATGTCTTGGTCTTTGGCTTCTATGGATCGAAATGATTGCTTCAGTGCTTCTAAGCGTTTCTGTTTGTCTTCAATCTCTGTCTTCACATAGTCCGGATGTTCCTTGAGCTCAATGAAAACCTACACATCGTATTCTTCGTCTCAGATTTTTTTTTCCCTTCCACCCATCATTTATTTTATATCAATTGTAATAATGTGGTTATATTTTGGTCATTAACAGAACTAACAAGTTCAGGTATCTAATGAACTGAATGATTTCACTGTCCATTAAACAAAGGCAAATGATATATTCTCTGGCCTGAAACATATGCAAACATGATAAAAGTTGCCTACAAAATATCAACGTAAAAGAATTTCTTACCTTGTGCCCGTACTCCACATAATACTCATGGAAGACCTTAATATAATGATGAAGTGTGGATTTTCCTTCGATAGAGTCAGGAGTCAACGACCTCAGACTTGAGGAAGATGGAAGTATAGGTGGATCTGGGCCAGCAATAAGCTCTTTGCTGATCATCCCAGTTGGGGAAGGCTCCACATTCTTAATGCTCATGCTATCCATGTCAAGCTGAAGCGGTGTTGGTTCCTTCCAGCCCTTCATCTCCACTACAAAGCACTCACCAGAGCATGTCATACCAACTAACTGTACATGACCATATGCATCGGCTATGGTAACAAATCCAGAAAGGAAAGGGGAACTAGTTTCACTGTTGCCTGTAGAGAGGACAGGATTAACAGAGGGTGGTGTTGAAGCCATTTCAGGGTATGAAAATGGTAGGAAGTGCAGTGTGACCATGTCAAGCCCCCCACCATGAGCACAATAAAATCTCTCTGGAACAAGGGGGTCCAGAAACAGAGACAAAGAACTACCATTAGGAGTTTTTGGTAGTGCCAAATCTACAATTGCGAGTCTTAGCAAAGGAGGAGAGTGCCCCATCCAAACAGCCTCTATGTTGCTCTTTACATTTGATCCTGTACTAGAAGGTCGATGAGATCTGAAGGCCAATGGATCTTGCGAATTTGAGTCACATATCATGGCAACACTTTTTGTTTGGCCATGTGAATCGACATTAAGGCGAGTAGGAACGCCTATGTTCCACTGTGGTTGAACTTCATCAGCAAGAGCATCAATCTGAAGCTGTCCGCTACCCCAAGCAGTCACAAGAACCGAATCTTTTCCAGCAGAACTGTACATAAAAGCTACAGCTTTGCCTTCACAAGGGCTGCCCTTGCCTTCAGGTTCACTGTTTTCCTCACAAACTCTGCAAAGAGGCCCCTGCATGAGTGCTCAACCCGATCAGTGTACATATTGAATCATGAAATTCATACTTAAAAGTGCAAGCCCACAGGTTCTAGAGAAAACACCCACATATACAAATATGCATAGTACATGTATGATGTTCTCCAACAATATCTCAAAGAGTCAAAAGAGAAGCAGACCTGTAAAGTTACAGAATCATCTACAGGCGCATATGGATGAGCTCTTGACATCAGCAAACTGGTATCTGTTGATTGATGTAAGAGGTCAGGAAATGTTGCCTCCAACCAAGCTATGGCCAAATGTGAGTTAGTGACAACATTTGGATTTGAAGATTTTAATCCAAAGGCATTAACATCTTCGTATATTTCTTGAATATGTCTCTTGCTATAGTCACTGCATCAAGGAAAAAACAAGTTCAAAAATAAAAACCAATCTGCACATAAAGAAAGTAAATCGTGGCATTAAGTTTCCAATTCATCTTCATAAGCCAACCTCGAATAGAACCAATCAACAGATAAGAAAAGTGCCCAGTGGAACTAAATTTCCTATTTGTTGCAAGATAGACAGACCACATTTAGCTTAATAGAACAAAATATGCCCAGTAATTTGTAGTTTTACAATGTTAAGAACAAGGGTGACAGAAGTCATATTACCTTCCAAATGGAACAACAGGACAGAGCACAAAAATTGAACCATCACTGAATAAGATGAAAACCTGCATACAGGATGGGATCACATGTGAAATTAAGGACAAGAATAAGCCATAAGCCATCAACATATAAAACAAAATGTACACACATGTGAAAGAAAGGTAACATAAAGCAAAATACAATAAACACCAACTATAGTGTAAAATTCTCTAATTCTGCTATGAACTGTCTTGGAATGAGTCGGTTAAGAGAGATCTGAAGGAGTGGAATATCTCCAAGGAATTAGCTATGGATAAGAGCGCTTGGAGACTCGCAATCAATGTGCCTGAACCGTGATCTCTTTTTCTCCTTTTATGTTTACCTCTAACACTAACTTTTGCTCTATTGTCTTTTTGTGTTTCTCTTGTCCTTGTTTCTTGTGGGTTTCATCTCTAGCCTACCCCAACTTGCTTGGGACAAAAGGCTATGTTGTTGTTGTTGTCTGCTATGAATTGCCTGGGCAAAAATTCCCATAACAAAAGATATAAGTAGCGTGGAAAAAGAAACTACACGAAACCAGCTTATCATCCTCATGTTCATCGCACAAAGACATTAACGCAGATAGTGTTGATTCTATATCGGAAACCCGTTAAAATTAAAACAGTGCCGCTGGTAGAATGTCCTAGTTGAACATGACTATCTACTTTAAGTGGCTAGTGACTAATGTTTATCATCTTCATTCCTAGTTTGCCAATAATCCTGACGAGCAAATATCGATTCCTAATTTTTCTCCTTCACCAATCACTCAGTTTTTTTTCCCAAGCGGACTTTTATAAGATCTAGGCAAACCTTATTTGAAGACACATACCGAAAATCTATCCCACAAATGATCACTCCCGTATGAGAATGCCACTGGACAAATTGCTGAAGCATTCTGACATTTTCCAGGTACAATAGGCTGCAAATAAAATTCCTGATTATACGAAGTTAATTCCTGCTCTGGCTTCTCTAAATCGGATGATAGATCAAATAACCTGCAGCAAGATTCTTGATTGTCTATCAAATGGTTATGCAGAGAAATATAAGAAAACTGGCAAGAGACAATTCTCATCTCTCATCACACCAGCTCTTGTAGTTAAATGAACACAAATAACTTCTAAGTTTACAATAAAATAGCCCCAGAGTTCATTTAGCATACCTTAAAACGGCATCTGATGTCAAAACTGTAAAATGGTTGTTGCTAAATGGGTGCCAAGATGCCTGCAAAACTTTTATACCATCACTGTTGCTGGGTAGGATCTGAGAAGCAATTGGTGCAGTCCTGTTTGTGAAGTTCATATATACAGGTCAAAAGCAGGGGAAAATGTTTTCCGTAATAGATATAATGAACAGAAGCATCCCTAGTAGATATAATGAGCATAAGAATGTAACAAGCAAAAGATATAGCAGTGTAGCTCATTAGTTGATAGAGTACAAGAATGCAAGTTTTTGTGCATCTCCTTCAATAGTTAATAACTTAAAGAGAACAACAATTAGAAGAAGCTACTGATCCCCACATGGCCAGTAGAAATGCAGGAAAAATGAATAAAATGGGTCTTCAATTTTGTATCAATAACATTCTATTTCAATGCAAAATAAATAATTGCCAAACAGTCAGGAAAGGAAGGTAAAGGTAATTCTGTTAAGCAGGGAAAAAAGTCCTGTTTGGCACATCTCCAGATCCAAGAATTATTGGAGCTGCTCATTTCTAGCTCTGGAAATTCTTAGAGCTGGAGCTGTGTGCAGATTGAGCGTCATTGGTGAGTCATCTTGTTTACATAATGGACTGAAATCACTAGTTTATACTTTATAAACCACAATTTTATACTACACTCCAAATCCAGCATGGACCTCGGAGTTAGAGCTCTGCCAAGCAGAGCCAAAGTCGTAAACTCGTAATGAGCTACACCTGCACATGATTGTGTCACCGTCTTCAGACACCCTCTCATGTACAAACAAGATGCTTATATTGTGTGATCCAACGAGTAGCAGTGATGAACCATCACTATTAAGTGACATGTTAGTAACCACGTAGCCAAGATCAGTCTCCGGCAACAAAATCTGTAAAGCAAGAGCAACTTATCAGTACAAAAATACTATCAATTAATGTTCTTAAAAATGCGTAATGTATTGGAATTTATAAGAGATTCTGCTCCTAGAGTATAAGTAAAACATGGTTTTCCCTTCATCGAATTACTACAGGATTTCATGCGCAAAGTTGAGGTCAGATGAAGTGAATCTGCTACGAATCAATAAAATCAGATAGGAAGAAAGAAGATAGCACTGTATGTGACATAAGGATCAGCACCTGCACGAAAAAATCACATCACACTGTGAGGGATAAAAATTTCTCCCCCGTGGGAAATATCACCAAGTTCACCTTCTCGAGGGAATCAGAGAATTCTTTTCGCAAAAGAATAATGCTTGCTGCATCCATTTTCACGTCAAATTCGTACCATAGAAATGAGCAACTAAGAGGTGCACAACTGCACGGTCATGATGTTGTATATTGCGGCTAGCATACTACTACAGTAGTGAATCGAAAGATTGAACTGACCCAATGATATCATTGACCTATTTGGTCCCGACCTCCATAGCACATGATGTGGTAAAAAGTAGATAAACCCATGAAAATTAAATGGGAACAGAAATACGAAGGCATCATTCTTATTTCATGCCCATGTGCCATCTTACGGGGTGCTAGCAACAAGTTTCCCATTACTACAAATTTGAGAGCATCTTCTTTCCCTAAAACATAGTACAACCCGTTACAGAAGATTGCATATTTCTACAAACTAGATGGTATATGTTCTCGCTTGAAACATAGTACAAGCCACCACAGAAGCTTGCAAAATAAACGTAACCACCTGGACTCTTATACTACCCACAGCCAAAGTAATAAGAATCACAATGTACACGCGGCTACACAAAACCTCGCCAACAGAAGCTTCACCAGACACGGGCCAATTTGATACTCAGGTTGCAGTGAGTTACAGTCACCACCTCTCTTGTGAAAGTTTTCGAACATACATCTCTAATCCAGTAGTCAGTAAGCAATATATCGGACTTACGGAGAGAAATCAAGCGACCACAAGCGGAAGCATCTCACCTCGGAAGGTACGGCGGCTTCCACGGCTACCTCCTCACCCTCATTCTCTGCTTCCGCGTCCCGAATCCGCACGCATATCCGGTGGGCGCCGCACGCCGAAGGGTCCCACGCGTACAGCCGCGACGCGGCGGCATCCCATGCGGCGCCACCGCCGCCACTACTGCC
>LAPY01000356.1:91531-103427 GCA_000970635.1 Eragrostis tef | reverse complement strand
TATAGGGATGACAATAGGGCGGGTTCGGGGCGGGTAGAGCAAACCCATACCCGCCCCGCCAAGTGTAGCGGGTAAAAATCCCCACCCGCTCCATACCCATGGGTGAAAATCCCTATCTGGCCCCGTACCCGTCGGGTATCGGGTACCCACGGATGATCACAATTTTGTAGCTCTCATACAACAAACAACAACACATAAATATTTTTGACTAAAACAAGTTGAATTAACATAAAACAAAGCCTATAAATATCAAACATTAACATAAAACAACCCACATATCACATAAAACGAGTCAAATTTAGAACTAAATTCAAATTTTAGGTAACCACCGGGTTACCCATGGGTGAGGATAAATCCCCGTTCCGCATCCGACTCATGTCGGGGCAGGTACGGGCGCCACCACAGGTAAAAAACTAGCCCCATGTCCGGCCCCATCGGGTCGGGTATCCGGCCTGAATTGCCATCCATATTTCCGTACCATGAAACAGCCAACCGAGGCTATCTAATTAACCTCGCTAGGAATTTATACTCCGTACTGATACATCTGTACCACCACGTACCTCTACGGCCAAAGCTACCCGAGATTCTTGGCCGGTCCAAAGTTTGACCAACCTGCTAGGCCGGTGCACGCCGCATGCAAAGATACTGGTAAAACAGTTGGTGGTACAAGTACTCCACTGAGGAAATCCATTGCATCGGAATTGGAGACTGTGCAGAGCAAGCAGCGATCTACTGGCAGTTAAATTAGTTGCCGCAGTCAAACCCTATAGTTAGCTAGCCTTTGCTTGTGTGCATAGGAGGCTCCTTTTGTCGCCGATTAACGGTCAATTGAAATACCGGACTTTGAATAGTGGACATCATGCATAGCAAGTAGGAGTAGTATACTTGGAATGCTGCGTACTCGTCTTGTCGTTGCCCGATTGGACGGTTCTTTTTGTTCGTAGACGGGCTACTAGTACTTGGAAAGAATGCATCCATACAGTACGATATTGTCCTGTAAGCAAATGGCTCCGACACAAGAAGAGAGTTTGTTTGGATGCTGCACGAGTGAAAAGGATGTGTCAAAGAATTGAATATGGTGAATGTTGGCGGCTGATTGATATTCTGATGTCACTGTTGAAAGTTCTTTCACTAGCTCCTTTGTGCAAATTTCTTGTACCGCTGAATATTCAGCCATCAATAGGAAAACGAAAGTGAAATCAGCACATCACATCCGTAGTAGATGTGTTTGTTATATTGCAGCCAGACTTCCGATACCATATATGCACATACATAAACACATCACAGATATTGGAGCGTGCTGCACGAATGAAAGGGATGTGTCAAAGAATTGAACGGTGAATGTTGGCGGCCGTTTGATAATCTGATGTCATTGTTGAAAATTCCATCAGTCGTGTCGATCAATTTCTTGTACCGCTGATTTTTCAGCAATCACCTGAAAAAAAAAGGGGCAGAGAATCGATCACATCCGTTTATATTGTTGTGTTTGTAATATTGCAGGCAGAGGACTTCGGATCGGTCATGCGCATAAACACATCAAATGGAGCATGTGGAGTGGTGGAAGAAGCATGGAATCACGGAGAGCCGCCCACTTGATTCCCAATTTCTCCGTTCGATGATGCAAAACACAACAAGTACTACAGCTAGGTAAGAACACAACAAGTACTATAGCTAGGTAAGCTAGCTACTCCTGTGAACTATAGCATGAAGGCTAGCTACGAGAGTTGATCCTGCGTCGATGTCACTTTTGGAGCACGCGAAGCTCTGCCGCCTGATGAACTTTCGGTTCGGCCGGGACAGCAAAGGCGCAAACTCTCATACGAGCACAGCTGCACGATGCTATCAGCGGTTGGGCGCGCGTGTCGCTGCGTCACTGGGCACTGGCAGCCGCATGCCGCACGCTTCTCAATATCCGCGACTTGCGTCCCCGCGAAGGCGCGGTGCAAAAGCAGCTGTCACTCGACATTAGCTCGGTTCTGCAAGAGCATCAACATCCTGAAAGCTCCATGCATGTCTTCACCTTTAAACTTCCAACGTGCCAGACTTGACGGTTCTACCTGTAGCTCGTCTTTCACTTTCGCACCACGCTACCGAGTAGTAGTGTACTAGAGTAGGAATGAACGAAGAAGGAACGCACGTTCTAGAGAGTAGAGTCGGTTGGACGGGTCAGAGGAATGTGAGAAAGTTACGTGCGCATCTCAGGAAAGGAACCCGATCGGCACGTTGTGAAGAAGACTGACTGGTAACCCCGTTCGGGACGGAAACCACAGATTCCTCGCGCTCCAACTCCAGCTGTGGCACGTAAGCTGATCATTTCTAGCTGGAAGAGCCGCTGCGAGCGAGGATTCCAACGTACGTTCCCAGGGGTCTAGCCACGCTCACGACCGACGAGCTTTGCCGAGTCAAGTCGCCATCCATGGGTGGTTGTGTGCGAGCACCTGCTGCACTGTTAATTTGAGTCTTGGGGTTGCTGCCGAGTCAAGTCGCCATGGGTTGGTGGTTTGCTGGGCTGTCCTTTCCGTTGTCGTGGGAGATCTCAACGAGCGGGCTGAGCCGACTCTGACTGCCGAGGCCCGAGGGCTGTCCCTGGAAAAAGGGCAAATGAACATGGGCTGAACAAGCAAGTAGTTGAGCGAGACGGGCCTCTGATGAGGCGTGTGGGCAGAGATTGGACCATGAATGAGTTAAAGCAAAACCTGGATGGGCCTCCATGGCCATCATCGATACAGAGGTACGAGTATTTCTTTCCTACGTTACTCGTTAGGTGCATCGTCACCGTGAGGCTGACACTGGTTTTCGAGCGCTTAGCAGCAAGGACCAGCTGAGCTGATCCAAGAGGAGAATAACAAATACGACTCCGAAAGGTACACATCCATCACACGACGAGCGGTCGGGGTCACGCGAGAGGGGACAAGAATCGCCTCTCTTGTGATCGGTTGCCGTACACGGCCGGCTGTGTCATAGCTGGCCGCCGATGGGTAGCCGGCTGGTTGCGTACTTGCGTGAGTGAGCGCAACCACACAGCGGCGCGGCCCCGTCACTACGCGCCGGCCCGAAACTTTGAAAGCAACACGTAACCAAGCCGATCCATGCCGTTCTCGTGGATCCACCCACACGAGCTCTAGACCACGTCAAGCAGGAGAGATGTTATTCCCCAGCGCAGCGCTACGGGGCCTGAACACGAACCCATTATATCACCGACACCATTTGTGATATTTTTGCCGATCCTACTTCATGTAACTCCAGATCGACAGTAATCTAGCGCCGATCTCCCTGACCTTGTCATTGTGACACACTAATCTAGTGCCGATCTCACGGATCCACCGTTTAACCAAATCAGCAGCGGAGACAGACCAACCCGACCTAACAACACGACACGCCGAATGAACGAACGCGGGAAGGAGATAAAAGGGCCGTCGCCCCGGGCCCAACCTCACCACGCATGAGTACGGTAGCGCGCCAGTCCCACGCGCACGCGCAGCCACTCCAGAGCGCGGCCGCTTCTTCACTGACTCGCGCCGCGCGCACCGACACCCGCCCGCACCACCCCAACCGCGCGCGCCGGAGTCGGGTCCACAGCCGGCGGCGGAGCGGCCTAGCAATGGTGGCGCCTGGGGGAGGAGGAGCAGGCCCGTCGCGATGGCCGCCGGAGGAGGAGGTGAGGGCTAGCGGCATTGCGCCGAGGCGATTGGAATGGGGTTGTTGAGTGTGGGTTCCATCTCGCGGTCGCGATGATTGGCTAGCTTGAGGGGATGCGAGGGTAGAGCTGCGGCCTGCGAATTGCAATTGTGGATGTGCGTGGACGCCGCTGCTCGCGACGTGGGAGGTGCGCGGACGGCGCCGCCGCCGGTTGGTCGCGGCGGCCGCGTCGCTGCTGATCTAGTTATCCCCTTCGCACTAAAGTTACCCGCTTCGCACTAGTATTTCGTGGCAAATTGGCATGCGATTTCTGTATCTGGATTCTGTTCTATGATGGTTGTTGGTTGCATCTCTTTTCATTACTGCTTGTTTTTGGTAATGTATTGTTTTGGTCGTCGGGTGCACGGATGTGTTTTTGGGATAAACGTGCTCTGCTTCTGTACTCTCTACTATATACGTGCCAGACCTGATATATTTTGGAATAAAGTTCGTGCTCTGCTTCCACTTTTCACGAGGTAACTGAGAGAAAGGAAGGATGCTATTTTGTTCCTTCTGGAATAAAAGGATGTGCGACGTGCTTTAGGATTTCTTGTTGACGTTGATGCCTAAAGCAAGGGTATACGGGCTCTAATCTTTGAACTGTTGTACAGTTTGAAGTAGCTCATGTGGCCTGAGCAAAACCTGAATTGTTTCTATGGTCAGGAGCTATGCACATATTTTACCACCTGAATTGTATATGTTGTCTTCCTATGAGCTCATGTGTCAGTGTAATATATCAAATAATTTAGATTGTTGCCATCTATTGGTAGCACAGATGTCTTATGTTTTTGGTAGCAAAATAACTCAGCAATGTTTCCTTTGTTCTTTTTTGATCCCCTTTTCATATTTTTGTTGGTATTGCAGCTCGTCTTTGTGCGGGAAAAGGTGGCAGAGATTAGTGGAAGGGATGAAAAAGAGGTTAGGGTGGCCGCTTGCCCTTACAGGATTTGTCCTTTGGGTGCTCATATTGATCATCAGGTACCTTTGCGTTGCTAGCTCGACAAGTTTTCAGGAGATTAGTTCATGGTTACGACTGAGGCTTTAAATTACTACTTCTTATAAGTTATCTCAATGTGTTCCTTGGTAGTAATCTTATGTATATCCATACAATATAGATTCATGTTCTGCAACCCATAATATTGCCTGAAAATTGGAAAATGTAATATTCTGGCAGATATATGGACCTAGACACACTGTACTACCTCGAATATCAATCAGGCCGTGATGGATAATGTTCCCTGTGTAAATTTTTGGAGTTGCATCGAGCTAGGAATAGAGGGAGCATGACAATAGCAACCGTAGGTTGACTTACTGATGACTTTCATTGTCAATAAAGATAATCCTATCTGGTTCTTTACCATTCAGGATTTTGCTTTGAGTGCCAACCACTCAACCTAATATTTTTTAGTCACAAACGGGCTCCAATCAACATTGATCAAAATTCAGTTTTCTTTTCATCTCAGAAATGCATTTTTTGAAAATTTTCTGAGAAAGGGTGGGAAGTTGTATGAAAGACAAGTCACTGAGTTATGGTGGGAATTACCATTTTTCTGCAGGAAACATATTTAGTCACCATTGCCACTAATTTAGGGTACAAAGTTTCTATTTGTGCTGGATTAATATCATACAAACTGACAGGAACCAGTTCACGCCTCCTTACTCTAACCATTTTGTTAAAAGCTTTCAACATCCTTTGATAAAGGTTGTCTAAAGGTTTTGAAGAGACCTGTCCAAAAGTTGGTTTTTCATGGATACTTTGCATTACCCTATCAATTCTTCCCAATATATTGTTTTGACATTCGTCACGCTATGCTTGTTTGCTAACTACTTTTCTGCAATCTGGCAGGGTGGAATTGTCACAGCTATGACAATAGATCACGGAGTACTTCTTGGTTTTGTGCCTTCTAATGATTCTGAGGTTGGTAAATACACTAGCCATGTTGTATGGAGGTTTTCGGAAATGACAAGATAGTATTGCATTGCCCTTGGCAACTTTTCTTATCGGTGTATCTATCATTTGTTTGCTACAGTTACCATCACAGGAATACCATATGATCTCCTTTGAGTAGAACATCTGCTTTTGTATCATAAAAGAACAACACATATCCATAAAACTGACGGCCCTCCTATTTTTTTTTCCTCTTTCAGGTTGTACTCCAGTCCGGTCAATTTGAAGGTGTAATACAATTCAGGTAACACCACTCAGTCTAAATGTCCTTGGAAACACAGTTCTTCTTTTCTAGATGTTCCCTGTGCAAACGTAATTAACTATAAAGAATATAAACAAATATGTTGGCCACCTTGGCTGATGTCCCCGTCTGAGGGACAAAATTACATCTAGGAAATAGAACAATTTATAAGTATAGTTGTTGCTCATATCCACAAATTGTTATTTTATCCAAAATTGCAATATCATAAATTTCTGTACTGACTTAAGTCCATCCTTTTTTAACAGAGTTGATGACTTGCAAAAGCCTATTGATAACCCAGAAAATATAAATTGGGAAAGCTACGCAAGAGGTGCTGTTTATGCACTTCAAAATAATGGATATGATCTCAAGAAGGTAACTTAAATTGCATTTTTCTATTTAACGATCCATTTATATTCTGATTTTAAAAACAATGAACAATGACATCTTGTAGGGTATTATAGGCTATATTTCTGGTGTGAAAGGACTTGACAGTTCAGGGCTTAGTTCTTCTGCAGCGGTAAGCTGGCATATATATTTTATAGTTAATGTAACCATTAGACACCTAAACCCATTTTTTTATATATTCGTGCTTGGAATGGAATTGGCTGCTAGACCTAATTCTACATTTGTAGTATGAGATATGAAATAATTTGCCTCTTTATAATTTTCTGTCGAATCCAGATAACATACAGCAAGTCATGTTCTCGCATGCTCCATCTTCACATATCTGTATTTGTGTCTTCTAGACCTTATCGCAAATTATCAAGAAGCATCATAAGAAAATTGGCATTATGATTAGTGATATGACCATAAGATAATTGTATCTCTATGCTATTCAACAGGTTGGTATTGCCTATTTGCTGGCTTTAGAAAATGTAAATGATCTGATCATATCACCTGTCGATAACATTCACTTGGACAAGTAAGTTGATTCCTTTCCATTGGCGCACTGTAAGGACTCTAAGGATCACATTCACGGCACATGCACTTGATCGGTACCAATTCAAAATACAAGTATTTTCTTGAACAAACTGAAGTTGTGCTCCCAGTGTGATACAATGGTGTTGCTACTTTAGACTTATTCATGATCACCTGCTTAAAAGGTTCTCTTTTGTTATTGTTGTCGTTTCCACTTAACTCAATGTTCCTGTTTGCCAGGTGCATTGAAAATAAATACTTGGGTCTCGAAAATGGTATTTTAGATCCATCAGCCATTTTGCTTTCTCGGTATGGCTATCTCACCTTAATGGACTGCAAGGTAATACTTTTCTTCCATTGAAGTTAAATTATTGCTGTATCTGATATAAAGAATTCTTTGCTGATGATTTAAGGTTGATGCTTCACTGTAAAGAATTTTGACTCTAGTACTCCCTCCAGTTTTAATTGATGATGTCAGAAAAACACTTGTGGGTATATATATTCGATTTGGAGCTAAAAAGTTGTTCTAACATCATCAATAAAAAAACATAGGGAGTAAAAGATTTCTTTACATAAGTTTAATTTCTCGATAGGATTACTATGATCCATTTAAGAAATTTCTGCCCAGTTGCTCCTTTATTTTGTGTTCTTCATTCCCAGAGTTTATTAGGAAATGTTCGTTTCCTTGTTGTCCTATAGCATTTGTAGTGACTGAGACTCTTGTTGAGCAGACCGCTTCCCCTTCCTACGTGTACTTCTCAGAGCTGAGCAAAAGTCAGCTGTCTCCAGAACAGCTACCATTCAAGATTTTATTGGCCTTTTCAGGGCTCCAACATAACCTTCCAAAGAAGCGAGGATATAATACACGAGTTTATGAATGCAAAGAGTCTGCCCGTGCTCTTTTGTGGTGAGTTCTGTCAGTACAGCTAAATTTCATCGTGCAAGTTATATCCTCTTATGCTGTTCAATTCGAATACACTTTTTATTCTTATCTTCAAAGCAGACAAATTTATTGACCATGTTGTTTAAATTCTCAGCGCTTCAGGCAGTGAAGAAACGTCAAACATACTTCGTGATGGTAGATGTTTAATTCTGAGTGTTTTTCCCCTATGTACATGGCTACTTAGCCTAACAACTTTTTTTTGGTTGTTCCAGTTGACCCAGCTGTGTATGAGGCCCAGAAGGTACCCAACTGTTGCAGCTTCAATTTCCTAACCATTTACTAGAGCCTTGAATATGTTTCTTCGAATGGAGCCTTGAATATGAGCTCATTACATCATAATCTATTCCTGCAGTGTATATTGGATGAAAATCTTTCCAGGAGAGCTGAACACTATTTCTCTGAAATGAAGCGGGTTGCAAAGGGTGAGCTAATCATATCTTTGGTGTATGCATTTCTATAAACTTTTGCCTGTGTATAGTACTTCCTCTTTTCCTCATGAGTCGTGAAATTTTACCATTCACAAAAAAAATCAGCTATATACTTCCTGTTTACCATGCACAAGAATATCAAACTTTTTCCTGTGCAAGTTGCAACTGAATGTGCTCTCACATTACAGTTATTTTTTTCCTTCTTAGGAAGGGATGCATGGGCCCGAGGAAACCTACAGGAATTCGGGCAGCTGATATCTGCTTCTGGTCGTAGCTCTATACTGAATTACGAATGCGGTATGTCCATCAAAACACTTCAATCACATCCTACACTTTGTCTAAAATTTGACAACCACGCCAGTGCCGGTACATTGTAGATCGCCAGGTTAACTTTCTATGAACAATGCAACGGTTTCTCTGAAATTGCAGGGAGCAAAGAGATGATACAGCTGTACGAGATTCTCCTGAAGGCCCCTGGCGTCCTGGGCGCCCGGTTCAGCGGCGCCGGCTTCAGGGGCTGCTGCCTTGCGATCGTGGAGCCTGACCGCGCGGAGGAGGCCGCGGAGTTCGTACGGGCCGAGTACGAGAAGGCCCAACCCGAGCTGGTCTGCAAGATCCCAGCGGATCGCCGCGTGCTGGTCTGCGAGCCCGGGGACTCCGCGCGCGTCATACTGCCCGACCCCCGGTTCTGACACCGTTCGGCCGGCTAGGGAGATCCTGAGCCACGGCCGCTGTACGTGTATAACCATTCGATCGATTCGTTTCGATTGCAGTAATAAGCGTTAGGGTTGTTCTATTCATTTTTATCGAGGAAATAAGATCACAAATATGAAAAAAGAAGAAGGGCATGTACTGAATGTTTGCGTCAGTGTTTTGAAGCTACGCAAGTACTTACTGGTATAAATACCATAGTATTTTCTGAGAAAAAATATTGAACTGCCATTACTATAGAGTAGTAGACTAGCAGTACTGTACTAGTGTACCAGTTGGATTTCTGGTATCAAGCCGTTGATCCGGTGGGGGTGTGTCGGTTTCCTATGACTCCGCGTCTTCTCCGCGGATGGGAGTTGGCGAAGGCGACGAGTTCTGTTCGGTTTTGTTAATTCCGTTTTCAGCTGGTCATCCATTGTTTATACCTGTCCTAATCACAAGAACTAGACCAGTCTACCAAGTACATGGCACGGCAGGTGGCCACTAATCAGTTGGCGCAAACGCGGGAATGCACGCGATGGCATCCGGCACGATCCGCTCTGCCTGCCCACAAACCGTACGTACCTGGATTGGTGGTCGCAAATTCATTATTTAGTGCATTATTGCGCTTAGGATAAAGCTTGATTATTGGAGCAACGCTAGTGAGTCCAACTAACGCTAATCACGATCCGTGGCGGGAGTTGTTGCTTGCTGAAAGATGCGAACACTCCGCCGTGTCAGCGACGGCGAAATCGTAGGAACGAATGGCGAGGCTCGAGTTGAGGCCCATGCAGGCGCATGTTACGCACGAATCAAAGCACTTCACGTGTAAGGCCAAAAACCAATGTTTCGCTTCCGTGGTGTTCTCATGACTGAACATTTCCTCTTTTTTTATCGTCCTTTCCTTTTATTTTTGTTGTTGAGAGAAATGCCACCTGCAGGCTGCAGCATCACAGATTCACAGTGGCAATGGAGAAACCAGTGAACGAAAAAAATGGCGCTGCTTGAGAATCTGACCACTAGCTAGCTTGGTTTGTGGTACGGCCTGCATCAGCATCACATAGGAGTAGAAGAACTCGGTTGTGCTCTCTGCAGGCTCATCCAAACCAAAGAAATCCATGGCGGCACTGCAGATGCAGGCGCAGATCGATCGATCAGTTCATAAGGGCTCGTCGCCGACCGTACAACGGCCACGTTGTACCATGTGTCCTTTCGAGAGCTCACAAACGACATTTTCCCAACGGATTTTCCATGCATTGCGTAACAGATGATCATTTGTTGTTCCGAAACAAAACAATATTCAGGAGAGAATATCGTTTGGCAGCTCTCGAGTCACGACCCGTATTCTCGCCCGTCGTACGGCAATCATGTGGTGCTAGTACGTTCGTCCGTCGCCTCCATCTCTCCATGATTGAACGTCAGGTCATCACAAGCCAATTACGCCAGTTCCATTGGCCAATCTCAAGCGCTTCCTCACTCGATTTCAATATTTTATCAGGACAATCAACGCGAGAGGATAGAGAAGAGGTCAGAATCCGAGCTGATTGATGATGCATTTGGTACCGGCCGCCGAGCTCAGAGACGTGGCGGCCGTCTCCAAGGGTGACGGGGAGCGGTTGTCCTTGCGACGACGTACTTGCGACGCCGGCCACTTCCGGCTGGAACCGCTCGATCGCGCGCCTAACTAGATGCGGGAGAACGAACCAGCTGCGCGCCGTGGCGACACTTGGGAACGTGGTGACCTCATGGTTTGCGTTTTTTTTTTTTGCGAGGGACCTCATGGTTTGCGTTGATATGGATACCATGAGGATTGGATGTAAGGATTCTATATTCAGCAATCATTACTAGCCTACCGCCGGTCATAGATAAATGGAGCAGTATACTAACCCGGGCTAGGGAGAAGACACCAGTAACTAGTTAAGTAGAGCCAACAGAACCTTCGTCAATGTGCAGGGTGCACAGTTAACTATTCCCTCCATTCGGACAACAACCTAGTATAATTTGAATAGAGTGTCAGCCTAAATGTCATATATTTGAGAACGTATGTAGTGTTCACTTTCACCGAAAAAAAAGAAGTATGTGGTGTTAACTTCATGCATGTGCATGTCAAAGCCAAGAGAACGTTGATTGCCAACTGAATGGCCTGAAATTGATATTCATATTTCGTGCTATGCTTCAGCAAAAACTCATGAGGCGATGCACATTCCTGACTCCTACATCAACATAGTTATACTGCGTAACGATCTGAAAGATGCCGTGGCTTGCTTAACTGCCCCCACCTCATTCAACCATCAAATTAAACCAGCTGAAAAAAAATTAAACCAGCTGATTGGTCTGCGACGTGTATTTTGAAAGCAAAAAGGTGTCCACAACTTTAGAGTTCCGAGTTGTCAAAAACAGATTGGCTCAAGCCGGCACTATCACACTGAAGTCGGTTATTGAACGTACTCCTAACGCTCACGATAGCAATTCTTCTTTATGGAGTACTTTTTTTTTCCAATTATTGAAGCTTAATGGTAGGTGCACAATGCACGGGCAGCTGTGCACTGCATCTGAGTGTGACAAATATTTGTGAATTTTTGTAAGTGGTAGTGAACTCGCATTTTATCGACCACTAGTCATCGAGATCGTGCACGTGAAAGTTGCATCAACAGAAAATGCATTAGAATTTGAAATCTCCTGATGGTTTTAGCACAGATTCCTTATTAAATTCCTTTTTTTTGCACGGAATCCTCATTAAATTCTTTGTAAGCAGTATTGTCTTTCTTGCCCTAACAACTAGAAAATAAAAACCGAGGGAATATTAATATACCACTACATTGGTGGCACACACTAGCCACTGCATTAAACCAACCTATAAGAAAAAATATCTGGAAACAACATAATGATACACCCGACTTTGCCTAAAACAAACTCTCATGGCCTTGATCGGTGGCAACGATCGATCTATCCGTATAGATGGTGGGACACTGCGGTGCACAAATCATTGTACTTTTCTGGATCTATACAAGTTGACGTAGAGAAAGAAACGGGGCAGGCGGGGGGCG
>LAPY01000356.1:64326-85799 GCA_000970635.1 Eragrostis tef | reverse complement strand
CGCCCGCGGCCATACCGCGGCGGGAGGAGCTCGTGGAGTTGGCGTCGAGCAAGGGAAGGGAGGCCGTCGGCGCCGGCAGGTACTACTACCACCTGCTTCCCGCGCGGCGGTGCTGGATGCTGGCCGCCACCGTGGCCGGGCTCGTGGCCGTGCAGGCGGCGATGGTGTGCGCTATGGAGTGGGGCGGCGCGTTGCGGGGGATGAGCGCGGGGGAGAAGCTGGTGAACGCGCTGTTCCTCGCCGTCAACTCGCGCCACACCGGCGAGTCCACTGTCGACCTCTCCACGCTCGCGCCGGCCATCCTCGTGCTCTTCGTCCTCATGATGTGAGCTCTCTCTCTCTCTCTCTCTCTCTCTCTCTCTCTCTCTCTCTCAGAAGAGCACCGGCTCTTGAGCTACGTGGCTACGCCAGGAACACACGAGGCAGCTGCCGATGCCTATATAAGGGTCCTTTGGGTGGTAGCAAGTTTCACGCGTTGCTTACTTTAACCATCACATATTACCCTTCGATAATCTTTACATTTACCTCATCGGGCTTAATCTTTGTTTGTTCATTGCTACGTTACTTACTCCACACTTCGTCTGTTATACTATAGCTAGCCGCTTTAATTTATCATATATGCATCTTACACTTTCCAGTAGAATATTTTATTGCTTGATCATTGCTGACTGTCCCCTCTGACTCATGCCCGTTGACTATGGGGCTCATTCTAGGATTTTAATTTGTATCTTCAGGTGTCTCTCTTGTTTTTTAGGGACGTTGATCATTTGCCTCTCTGGCAATTAACATCCCTAATAAGGTTGGAACTAAAGCTCGTGATCGAACCGAGCCGAGCCCAGCTTGAGCTCAGTCTAATACATATGGTTGGACTTTGCATGTGAGCCGAGCCGAGCTTAACCGGCTCAGCTACTCGAGCTCTCTCTCTTTTCCCCCTAGCTTAACGTGCTGAGCTCGTTGCCACCCAATATAAAAAGATTGAACCTAACTGTTCTTGGCTCGCAAAAACGAGGGAGCCGAGCCGCTGGACTAGTTGCCAGCTCTTCCAATGTTCTTCCGAGGGGGAAACTGCAAAGATGCCATCCTATCACTGAACAGATCACGTAGGTCATATCCTAATGTTGGAGCCAGTAAAAAGATTGATAGAAGTTGTGACATTCACTTAAACTGGTGGTAGCCTGCGATCCATCGGAGCTGGAATCTTCTCCGTAGAACGGACAAATCCCGGGACTGAATTTTCAACTCACGAATCATTGAAACCATTTTTATGGCCAAGTTGGTAGGTTTCCGTCTTAGGTAGGTGCAAGCATGTGATTGCAGAAATTTCCTTTATTCTTTTCCCCAACCTCCAAACACCTTCACTTGCTTGTGACACGGGCTAGGGTTCACCTCGACCGTTCCGGTGAACAATAGAGAAACGAATAAGTCATGAGAAAAATACAGAAAAGTGTTTCTTTGCCAAGAACCCAATTTTGGACCAGATATTAGGCGTACTCAGCAAGTTGGGTTCACGGAACTACAAAACAGCATTCCGTTTAGACAAGGACCGTTCAATGTTCTTCCGAGGGGGAAACAGCAAGATGCGGATTGGCATTCCAAGTCTCCGTTCAAACAAGGACCGTTCACACGCTACCTCCATCCACCTGCAGAGAATATGCTCTCCGCGTCCCAAGCAAATCCGTGCGGTTAAAACTTTTTTCTTTCTCGTATTCTCACAAAGACTCAAAAGTCCATTCATCAGTGTCCATGAGGGCATGAAACCGTGAGCTGCTTGTTGATTCAAACTGAAAATAGAATAAACTCGTTTTTTTCCCCCAATTTAGCTGCTGAAGAAAGATCATATCAGAGACTGTTCTTGCGCGTGATCTAAAATTTGCTATCTCTGATGAGCACTAGGCACGCACGCCGTTTTCAGCGTAAGAAAGCAGACACGCACTGGAAATTTATGTGGAAATGCTGCAGTGTAGTTTTTTTTTTAATCTGGACATTCCTTTCTCACATTCTGCTTGTTCTTGCTTCTAGGTATCTTCCTCCATACACAACATGGTTACCATTTGAGGAGAATTCCACCACAACAGATTATCCCTCAGAGAGCCAGGGAATCAGATTGCCCAAGAGCACAGTCCTGTCACAACTCTCCTACCTGACCATTTTTGTCATTGCCATCTGTATCACCGAGAGAAAAAAACTCAAAGAAGATCCCCTCAACTTCAACGTGCTTAGCATCATCGTCGAAGTCGTCAGGTAAGTTACTCCAAGTGGTTCAAAACATGACGGAGAAGAAACATTTCTCATGCATACCAAACAGATCAATGATATATAGGATAAAAACTGCAAGACACGGTTATCTAATCTTTGCAAAATTCTGAGTAAATGCACATGCCTGCCAAGAATACAGACTGAAACAAGCACATTTCCGTTCAAGTTTCTTGGTTGCTTTGATTCCTGGAATCTGACAGATTTTACCTACGTTTTGCAGTGCTTATGGAAACGTGGGGTTCTCAATGGGCTACAGTTGCAGTAGACAGATCAATCTGGACCAACTCTGCACAGATAGATCGACTGGCTTTGCCGGGAGGTGGAGCGACTCCGGCAAACTCATACTCATTTTTGTTATGTTCTTCGGGAGGCTAAAGAAGTTCAGTATGAAAGGAGGCAAAGCCTGGAAGCTTAGTTAGATGCACGGCCTGGCACATTGCAGGCCCTGCGGTTATGGAGTCTGATGCAGAATCCATTAAAGCTACAAAACAAAATGAGATGTTTTCCATTCTTATCTCTTACCCTTTTTTGTATCTTTTTTTTTCATGTAGAAGGGAACCTTCTACTTGTCATCCTTGCACAGATGCACATATAAGGATGGCAGTTTCAGATAAGGTGAAGTAAAGTTAACCATGAAAAATCAAGACACGCCAAATAGCCTGATTCTCTTCACACATAAAGATGGTTTCGCCACTGCAAACAACAATTTCTTGCAACTGCCTGATGCCAAAAAGTGAGATGTTATTGTGGTGGCTCGCATTTCTTAAAACGCACATACATACATCTGTTAGCAGTGCTTAAAGAGAGAGAACCATCTAGTGGTGGTCAGTTTAGATTTTATGTCTAGTAGTACCTGGTATCGTAAAGAAAGCTTTCTGGGAAAAGACTAGATTGCAAGAGATCCCCAACATCAGTAGTCACTACACTTTTCCCTTAGAATTTCAACGAGGTAACACACGTGCAACTGAGGTTATATCACGCTGGAAAAAAGGATGAAAGGGGTCAAGATATGTATGCTTGGCACATTTGTTCTCCCAGAGAAGTAAAATTACAAAACTAATCTTGGAATTTCGGAACCTGAAAAATAGTAACAAGTGTAACCAAAGATTGTAAGGACCACAACATCTCGTATGAACTCAAAGTCAATAAAGAGAAAGCAAATGTTGCAACACAAATCACAACCAGACTTTATCTTGTGATTTCTTGTATTGAGCATTGCAGAAGAGAAATTAAATACAGCAACTTACATCAGTAATTTAAAGGCCACTTACTATAACTCAAAATGCACTAGTTTTTTTTTTATCTTTAAAATGCACTAGTTAGTGCTCTACAGAAAAGGATAGCTGCAATTCTAATTACAATAATGTAATTGTGAAAACATGGTGAATTATTCAGACATCATGTGTTTGCTAGTCGAGCAGAAAATGCTGAATGAAGGATGCCAATTGCCAAGAATCCTCCCACTCGGGAACATATAGTAGTTAGATATATGATATTAGAAGCACATGCTTGCCCATACATCAATAATACTGGGGCATGGGGCCCTGTCAACACCATCAGCATCATAACTACCCGAAGATGGCACAGTTGTCTTACTAGCCTACATATAGAGCCCCAGAACTTAATCACATTGGCCAATGGTGGCGAGACAGAATCCTTGAGACCTATATAACACCATGAAAACAGCTTCCAGTTTCCAATTCCCACAATCTGAACCCAAAGCCCACAAACCTCCAACGATGCATCGATTCAGTTCTGTTCTAGTTACCATGCAGCATTTCCAATCCTACATAGCCGTGAAGCCCATGTTACTCAGTTCCGAAGTGGTTAGAATCACCAAGGAGAAAATTCATCATCTTCATGTGTTTCTGTCCATGAGGCTTGGTTCCATCTCCAAATGTGCAAACTATTTCTTCAAACGCTCTTACATGGTCTTCCAGAGCAATCATTTATTAGTTCAGCTTATACTTCATGTCAATTTCCTTTCTTGGTTTCCTTGTTCTGAAGAGTCTGAAGCCACAGCATACTACAGGTCCAAGGAACCTGGACCTCATTTTCACCGCTGCGTCCACAATGACAGTCTCAAGCATGGCAACAGTAGAGATGGATGGAAGACTTTTCTGACCAACAGCTCTGGGTTTTGATCATTCTGATGCTATTGGGAGGTGACGTGTTCACTTCGATTCCAGGGCTGCTATTCAAAAAAGCTAAGGCCAACACAGATGATATCAACCAGAGAAGATTGCCTTCAACATGCAGGGACATTGAATTTTCTGATGCTGTGAACAGAAGTTACAGGAATAATATGGACGGCATCCATTCAGAAGCAACCATATCACACAACCAGGTACAGGAAAGCAAAGGCATGAATCAGAAATTTTGCAATATTTTGGCCTATGTAGTGGCAGGATACTTCGTAGTAGGCATTGTTTGCAGCTCTCTGGTCACTATTATTTACGTTTGGCTTGATTCAGATGCAAAATACCTTCTGAAGAGTAAAAATATCAATATATGGACGTTCTCCATCTTCACAGCAGTGTCCTCATTTGCAAACTGTGGTTTCACTCCGGTGAATGATAACATGTCGATGTTCAGAAAGAATTCCAGTCTTCTTCTTCTGGTCATACCACAGATTCTAGCAGGCAACACATTGTTTACACCGCTCCTGAGGCTAAGCATATGGGCCTTGGGGAAGATCAGAAGAAGAGAAGAATATGCCTACATTCTTCAGCATCCAGAGGAGACTGGATACAGGCATTTGCAGCAACAGAAGACTGCCGTCAACCTTGCCCTGACTGCTGTGGGGATCATTTTTCTGCAAGTGATGTTCCTTTGCTATTTTGGATGGCACTCAAAACCCTTGGAGGGATTGAATTGGCTTCAGAAGCTGGTGTGTTTATTGTTCCAGAGTGTGAACACAAGACATGCCGGCGAAGCTGTCATTGACATCTCAACCCTTTCACCACCAATATTGGTGCTATTTGCTCTTATCATGTCAGTAAGCCCTCCAACCCTTGTTAACAAAGTGAATTTCAATCAGTTCATAATATATTTAGGTTACCTATTATTTATATAGAGTGCTGGGGAGTCATTAGAGACATAAGTAACAGTGAAAAGATATGCATCTAGAATCAATGAATAGCTCCAGATATGAATGCTTGCTAAGTTTCTAACAGCTAATTCAGCTAAAATGATATATAGTTTGCAAAAGTCCACCTTATATTCTCACAATGATCGACTTTTTAAAAAACAAGATTCCAGATAATAAATTGAAATAAAAGTTTCATTATATAACTGATTTTTCTTGATCAAAACTAAGTAAAAAAAATCATACATGAGTAACAGAAGCACATAGATAGACCAACACAAAAAGGAATACAAATACCTTTTGACAACTACACTGTCATAGAGGTATAAGCGCACAGGGGGCCATAACAAGCTCTAGAATTCAGACAGTTAAGAGGAATCTGTACATATCAATAAGGACTGTCAATGTATCCTAACAAAGAGGAAATATTTATGGTTCAAAATTTCTAAACATGCTACCTCAATAAAATCCCATTCATTAACAGATCACTATATTATTTGCAGGTACTTTCCATCAGATTGTTTACGTGATGAACATACCACGAACAATAAGGAAGAAAATTCGAGCAGCAGATCATTGTGGAACAGTTTCATCATTAGCAAGCCTATTTGTTTAACAATATTCATAATTTTGGCATGTATAACAGAAATGAAGTCAATGTCACTCGATCCACTTAATTTCAACATCTTCAGCATTGTGTTTGAAGTGATCAGGTACGATGATATGAATCTAATAGCATTGGCAAAATAATGGAACCAGCTTTTAGCATTAATAAGCCAATGCAATAAGCAAAACTTTTGCATGGTGAAATTTTCAGGCACAAAATACTTACAAAATCTCACTATCTGCCTTACAGAAAAATAATGACACGCTATTTGTTTTTTCACAGTGCATACGGCAATGTAGGATACGCACTTGGATACAGCTGCGAGCGGCTTCTCAAACCTGACGCCACTTGCAAGGCTGTTTCATATGGGTTCGTCGGCAGGTGGTCCGACGAAGGTAAACTGATCATTATCTTGGTGATGTTCCTCGGGAGATTCAAGAGATTCAGCCTGAAAGGAGGAAAACCCTGAGTGTGCATGCCAAACATCACATCCACCAAAGGGTGGAAACCTGTTCCCCAACTGGGAGCATGTGGCAAACGTTGGGAAGTGCAACTTGATGAGAAAATGAGCAATGTCATTCATAATGAAAAGCAAAAATTGCCTCGCCACACGCTCCTTTTATTTTGTTTTGCACGAAAATCACTTCCGGCGTTAGCATCGTAAATTGCAGAAGTAATGGCGAGCAGGTTGTGTGGGAACCGGTGGGATTTCGTGAATCAGGACCAATGCATCATGGCAAGTCACGAGAAACAAAATAAAACGCGTTCCTGAGAATTTACCGTGATATAGAAGATCAGTAGCAATGTTAGGACGGCGACGGCGGAAACCGGAGGGCCGCTCCAACGAGGAAGAGAAGGCCGTTGATGTCTGCGAAACAGACGAGCTCCGGCGCTACAAAGGTGGCATGAAATTAACGTACAGAAACTCCCCGGTCCCATCGCCATCATCCCTCCTACCGAGCTCCGCCGCACATAGATAGACCAACACAAAAAGGAATACAAATACCTTTTGACAACTACACTGTCATAGAGGTATAAGCGCACAGGGGGCCATAACAAGCTCTAGAATTCAGACAGTTAAGAGGAATCTGTACATATCAATAAGGACTGTCAATGTATCCTAACAAAGAGGAAATATTTATGGTTCAAAATTTCTAAACATGCTACCTCAATAAAATCCCATTCATTAACAGATCACTATATTATTTGCAGGTACTTTCCATCAGATTGTTTACGTGATGAACATACCACGAACAATAAGGAAGAAAATTCGAGCAGCAGATCATTGTGGAACAGTTTCATCATTAGCAAGCCTATTTGTTTAACAATATTCATAATTTTGGCATGTATAACAGAAATGAAGTCAATGTCACTCGATCCACTTAATTTCAACATCTTCAGCATTGTGTTTGAAGTGATCAGGTACGATGATATGAATCTAATAGCATTGGCAAAATAATGGAACCAGCTTTTAGCATTAATAAGCCAATGCAATAAGCAAAACTTTTGCATGGTGAAATTTTCAGGCACAAAATACTTACAAAATCTCACTATCTGCCTTACAGAAAAATAATGACACGCTATTTGTTTTTTCACAGTGCATACGGCAATGTAGGATACGCACTTGGATACAGCTGCGAGCGGCTTCTCAAACCTGACGCCACTTGCAAGGCTGTTTCATATGGGTTCGTCGGCAGGTGGTCCGACGAAGGTAAACTGATCATTATCTTGGTGATGTTCCTCGGGAGATTCAAGAGATTCAGCCTGAAAGGAGGAAAACCCTGAGTGTGCATGCCAAACATCACATCCACCAAAGGGTGGAAACCTGTTCCCCAACTGGGAGCATGTGGCAAACGTTGGGAAGTGCAACTTGATGAGAAAATGAGCAATGTCATTCATAATGAAAAGCAAAAATTGCCTCGCCACACGCTCCTTTTATTTTGTTTTGCACGAAAATCACTTCCGGCGTTAGCATCGTAAATTGCAGAAGTAATGGCGAGCAGGTTGTGTGGGAACCGGTGGGATTTCGTGAATCAGGACCAATGCATCATGGCAAGTCACGAGAAACAAAATAAAACGCGTTCCTGAGAATTTACCGTGATATAGAAGATCAGTAGCAATGTTAGGACGGCGACGGCGGAAACCGGAGGGCCGCTCCAACGAGGAAGAGAAGGCCGTTGATGTCTGCGAAACAGACGAGCTCCGGCGCTACAAAGGTGGCATGAAATTAACGTACAGAAACTCCCCGGTCCCATCGCCATCATCCCTCCTACCGAGCTCCGCCGCCCAGCCGCGGCCGCCGCCACCGCATTGTCGTCGGTAGTCGGTACCCTCGTCCGCCGCACTCGGGGATGACGAAATAATGGGCTTCATTCGCAGTTTGGGCTAAATATGACGGCGACACTGACCCAGTGAACCATAACATTCCAACATCACTCAGCCCGGTCCACTTGAAGAACATTTTAAGCTAATAGAATAACGTGACGTCGTCAATCCAGCGTTTCTCCAAATAAAACTAAATAAATAAGAGAGAAAAGAACCCACGCGTTCTATCTCGAAAACAGCTGTCGTTCACGTATTTGATGTGCAACAAAATGTGCATCCACAAACTGCAATTGAAAAAAGAAAAAGCAAAAGGGGAAATCGGATACACCTGTCCGTCGAGAGCTGAGGCTTCACTTCAAAGCACCGTCACTAACGCAAAACAGGCGCCTTGAAATCTATATAAAATTAAAAAGTTCAAATGGGATTTCTTTTCCTCTAAAAGATCTAAAAAAGGAAAAAGAAAAACATACATACACAGAAAAAACAAGGAACCAAAGCAAAGCACCGGCGCACGGCTCACACTTTTTGCTTCCATGCACTGATGCACGCCAGTCACATATGACGAAATGCGAAATGGATCATGGACTTAGCGAGTGGATAAACCTCGAGAAACAGTAGCCAGATTTGGGAGGTGCAGCCTGCCAGCCACTAAACCATACTAGCATCCAAGAATAATTCTCCTCTGCACTGTCATGAAAATCTCAATTATTGGATCTAATCAGCACCTGCCATTAACGCCAGTCGACGTCACGCCAAGCTGGAGAAGCACTCGAGTGCGCCACCGGGCAACGTTGGCCGGTACATCGGTTGTTCATCAGCCATTCGATCTGAAGACCATTCATACCGGTGATCTGGCGAGATAACTCCTGGCCAGGGAAAGTTCGATCCAACAAAAGATACACAACTCTAGCTCATTCTGCAGTGCCCATCTCCTTGTCACGGCATTTACCGGAAGGATTGGATCAGGTCATCGTCGTCAGAACGTTTCCCCCAACACACAAGAACTGTTGCCTTTTGATTTGGTTTCAGAGGATGACGAATTGCAGTTACATCTTCTGACATCTTTGTGGTGCTTCTGGACAAGCTGTGCAGAGACAGATACACGGACCGGCTCCGCTGTCAGGAGGAGGACCTCGGGCAGGACCGTCCCAAGTTTGTCCATGATTTCCTCCAACAAAAGAAAGACCCACTCTCTTCTACCTGCCACCATCACAAACATGTTTACCAGCAACCGTGGGTAGATCCAAATATGAGTTGCTGTATAACCAGGTTTTCTTCTCGTGAGGACATGATTCAGTCATTGCAAATTTGCAGGAGTCATTTCAGTGCAATTGCAAAATAAAACAAACCAGGCCAACTTTCCTACCTCACTGTCCACCATAGTTTTATCAGATAAATGAAACAAGTCTTCGTGGAATATGAGGGGCAAACCTTGGCCACTGTAGAACACTTCTCGCCCAGGAATCAAAATCAACATCAGGCATTAAATCTTTAGTCAAGATACTACCAAATTAGCAGGAGAAAATTACATCCACTCCTATGTTTCAATGAACGTGGTCTGGATCTCTCTCGTGGTGTGTTATACAAGAGCCATCATACATGCTGGTGCAACACATTAAAGCATCAATTACTGCTGGGACTAATGTAGGCTCCATCAGCACCATAATTGTGCAAGGTGTATCTTGCTCTGAACCTTGGCCAAACACTTGGGACTCTCCAGTCCCCATCAAGAACAAATTTCTGGTGGAAATGTTTCTCCATCCTACTTATAAGGCTCCATATCATGCTCACATTGTGCACAGATGGCAAGAGAGAAATCTTGAAGGCTTCATAACACTATTGGAATACCTTCCAGTTCCCAGCTCCAACAACCGTCAACTGAAAGCCCAAAACCTTCAAAAATGCATCCAGCCAGATCAGTTCTACATATCTTGCAACATGTCAAATCATATGTAGCCACAAATCTCTCATTAGAAAATTTGGAGGTGACAAGGATCTTCGAGGAGAAATTTCGACATCTCCTTGGATTTCTGTCCATGAAGCTCTCTTCCCTCTCCAAATGTGTCACACGCTACATCAAACACACCTTTTGGATTCTGGTTTTCCAAAGCAATCCTTTTATAGTTCAGCTCATTTACTTCATAGCAACCTCCGTTGCTGGTTTCCTTGCTCTGAAGAATCTCCAGCCGCACGGTAAGCCAGTTACAAGGGATTTGGACCTCATGTTCACCTCTGTGTCCACAGTGACAGTCTCAAGTATGTCAACAGTTCAGATGGAGGACTTATCTGACCAGCAGCTCTGGATTCTGATTCTGCTGATGCTACTCGGAGGGGAAGTGTTCATTTCAATGCTAGGGCTTCACTTCAGCAACGCAAAGGCCAACAAAATGGAGCATTCCGGAAGAGGTTTGAGTTCGATCAGCAGGGACATTGAATCCAACATTTCTGCAAACAGAGATCAGGTTAGTACGGAATGCGACCAATCAGAAGCAGTCATATCACACAACCAGGTACAGCAAAGCAAAAGCACAAGGCGTAGTTCCTGCATAATCTTGGCCCACATTGTGGCAGGTTATTTTTCAGCTACCGTTGTTTGCAGTTCCGTAGTAATTATTATTTACTTTTGGATCAACTCAGATGCAAGGCAGGTCCTAGAAAGTAAAGGGATCAAAATATGCACCTTTGCCATCTTCACAGCAGTTTCCTCGTTTGCAAACTGCGGCTTCACTCCACTAAACAGTAACATGCAAGCTTTCAGAAATAACTCTGGTCTTTTGCTTCTAGTGATCCCGCAAATTCTAGCAGGAAATACTTTATTTTCACCACTCTTACGGTTAAGTGTGTGGGTCTTGGGGAAAGTCAGCGGAAAACAAGAGTACATTCACATCCTTAGGCATCCCGAGGGAACCAGCTACAAGCATTTGTACAGACAGAGGAAGTCTGTTCACATTGTTCTGATTGTAACAGGGCTGATCTTGTTGCAAGTTCTATTTATTTGTTCTTTTGAGTGGGGTTCAGATGCTTTTGAAGGAATGAGTTGGTTTCAGAAGTTGGTAGGCTCATTGTTCCAGAGTGTCAATACAAGACAAGCCGGTGAAGCGGTCTTTGATATCTCAACCTTTTCTTCCCCAATTTTGCTAATATTTGCAATTGTCATGTCAGTATCACCTCCATCCCCTATTTGGCATTAATTTTATTGTGTTCACAAGCATTCTTAGATCAGTCTTGCTAGCGTCATACTGTATACAGATATGATAGCTTCAAAATTCATATTTTTGAAGGTTAAATTAAGCACATACGCTCAGAACACAAAGCAATAGATATAGTTGGTTCTTAAAATATGCAGAAAATGTGAAATGAAAGGCCGAGAGAGATGAAGCAAAACAAATTGAAGAAAATGATTCTTATATTTTCATTTGGGTTTGATTGAAAACTCCAGATAGCAAACCATGTCAATAGATCAAAATCCAAACAAGTATATATATACCCTTCTATACAACTGCACTCACACTTGGTAATAGGCTGTTAACTTCTTGCAGGTACCTTCCTTCTGATACTTCATTTCTACCAATTAATGCTAATAAAAATACTTTGGCGAATAAAAATCCGAGCAGCAGAGCAATATGGAAAAAATTCACCATTACCAGTCCTGCATGTTTGGCATTATTCACACTTCTGGCGTGTATAACAGAAAGGAAGTCGATGTCTGCTGATCCTCTAAATTTCAACATCTTCAGCTTGGCATTTGAAGTGATCAGGCAAGTTCATATCCTTTTACGACTATATGCCCATTTTAGAAATAATGATAAAAATTAACTCTAGCAGGAAAATAAAGGAAAGGCTAAACTAAGTTCTTACTAGATGAAGTAGGCAATTGCAATCGGTAAAAACCAGCATAAGTCAGTTTTCCAAGCATGAACCAGACTAGGCCAAACCAAGGCTGTCTAAAAATGTTGCTTCTAAGGAATAACACATTTCTTCTTTCGCAGCGCGTTCGGCAATGTGGGATACTCTCTAGGCTACAGTTGTGATAAGTTACTGAAACCTGATGCCAGTTGCAAAGCTGCTTCCTATGGGTTCGTGGGCTGGTGGACCGACGAAGGTAAGCTGATAATTATCTTGGTGATGTTCCTCGGGAGGCTCAAGAAATTCATCCTCAAAGAGGAAAAGCATGACTCTGCACCTACAACGAGACACCAGATTCAGAGGGTGGAAGCTGCTCGACTACCAGTGCCAACTCCATGAGCAAAAGAACTAGAAATCAGCTCAAAGCACTACGTTGCTTGTCTGAACAGCGATTTCAGCTGCACAAACACGAGAGATTCATTAAAAAAAATCATCAGTGCCAAGATGATTACAACAAAAATCGTGTCAAGCAATGTATAAACATAATGGGAGGTCTATGTCACATAGGTTTCGCATTTCACATATGCACGCGCAGTATAAACATAAACAGAAAAAGCTCTGACGAAGTGACGGGCACATCTTGCAAATGGAGGAGAGAGAACTGACCCAATGCTAGAGACGGCCGCCTGGCAGGCGAGAGTACAAGAAAGGATAGCATCGGGGGTTAACGCTCCGAAATGCGAGGTGCGCGCAACTGTAGCACCTCCCGCTGCTGCCGTCGCATCGCCGATTCGCCGTCGCGGGGGACGACCCTCTCTCTCTCTCTCTCTCTCTCTCGGTCGAGAATTTTTTCTTTCTTTAGAACCGGGTCGAGAATTAAATGGACCTTGGGTTTCAGCTTTGGTGAGGCTTGGGCTAAGAGTAGCACCCAAGTTGGCCGTTAACTTAGGTTCGTTGGTCCTATTACTCGGCCCGTCTTAGTATATACTCCCTCCATTACCTTTTTACATGACGTTATAGTTCTTCCTTAAAAAAACATGACGTTATAGTTAGCTCAGATTTGAACTAACCAAAATTATATCGTTTTGGACCACTTTTGAACTACCAAGTTTTTTGCAGAATAGTTACAAAATTGTTAGAACTATAAAATAATCAAGATACAATACGAATGTATTACTTTTACAATTAATATTTGAAAAATGCTTGTGTAGTTCATATGTACATTTTTAACGTTTTGGGAAGTGTCAAATATCTTTTCATAATGTTTTACAGGGCATGAGAACAATTATTTGAAATATGGAATTCATTACAAAGTAAAATATATCAATATAGTGTATTCAGAGAAAACACCATACCGAATTGAAGGCTCGAATCCACGGCAAGTGAACCTAATGATACTCAGTTCAAGAGGTCATGCTAAATGTGCCTCCCGTGCACTCAAACCACATTTTATTTTGTCTCGGCGGTCTGGCACATCACAGTTTTTTTGAAGCCTTTGATGTTTACAATCTTTTTTCTTTTATGATTATATAGTACATCTCAAACACATATAACGCATGCACACTTAACGTTATATTCACCCCTATGAATGCACGTAAACCCTACCGTCTATGAGCATTTTGAAAGACCGAGTCGGCAAATCTTTGAGATTGACAAAGTCACCACTAACGCCTCGCTGCACGTCGTCTACCACTGAAAGTATAATGCCGTTAAATCTTAGAAAACTCGCTCCTACACGAAATAGAACCCAGGACCTGATTTTTGAAACCACTAAACTATAGAGCTTTTCGCTCAAGGTTGACAGGTAAGATCAATACATATGATTGTTTGAGTACTAGTATCAATGATATCGCGGGCTT
Organism: Eragrostis tef; assembly: GCA_000970635.1. Classification (NCBI taxonomy): domain Eukaryota; kingdom Viridiplantae; phylum Streptophyta; class Magnoliopsida; order Poales; family Poaceae; genus Eragrostis; species Eragrostis tef. Next base: position 71,818 of record LAPY01000356.1, on the reverse strand, counting down.
TAAGGCTTACGTTTTCTTCTCAGGTACTGCAGCCATATCTGCAAGACTGCAACCAAAATGTCACGTTCACTCATATCTGATCAGGCGCAAACCGTCAGAGCAAGCCCAATGATGCAGACAAGGGCTTGTCTTGTAGCCAATTAAATCGATAAGCAAGCAACCAACCTGTCTCAAACATGCACCGCGAGGCCCACTCTCCGTCACACAATCAGGTCTAGCGACCGGCGCCACCTGCAGCTACCATCTACCTTCTCTCTCATGCTTTTTTCTGACATAAAAGCTAACACCATTGTCTATAAGATTACCGTTGAGCTTGCTCTTAGGATCTCAGCCAGTGTTTCAGCCATCGTTTTCTCTCTGGCATGTGCAGGCTAAGGTCAGCCGCCAAACAGGGCAACAGTCCCCTAGTCTGGCTGACACGAACCGAACAAGCTCTCACATTGTCCACCCTGACATATATGTTACTACCCCTGTTCGTCCTTGCCACTCTCATGCTGCTGATACCTTGCCGCCGCAGCAGCCTCAAACGCTAACAACATCGTAACGCATCAGCTGTTTGCAGCGTGTGATTAAGCTTTGTAGCTATGGGAGATCAAGGTTGGATCTCCTTACCTTCAAACCGTACGCCTGTCCACCGCAGCTACAGGTCTCAAGGCAAACGCATTGAAACGGCTTGAAGCTGAAATGGTGCATAAGAGTAAGCCCAACAGTAGTCTTATAGACAATGGTGCCAGCCTTTATGTAAAAAGCATGAGAGAGAAGGTAGATGGTAGTCACCGGTCGCCAGACCTGATTGTGTGATGGAGAGTAGGCCTGTGGTGCATGTTTGAGACAGGTTGGTTCCTTGTTTGTCGATTCAATTGGCTACAAGGCAAGCTCTTGTTTGTACCATTAGGCTTGCTCTGAGACGAAGCTGAAACGGCTTTCAGCGGATCCCGAACTGGCACTTGCTGCTAGAGTGCCAAATATTGAGGACGCGATTGGTTCTCGTACGAGCGGAACCTGGCTCGCATTCGCCAGCCAGGCTGCCGCGGCCCAGGCTCGATGTGTGCAAGGTCCAAATGATTGGTTGCAGTCTTCATTCAGCCAGACCCAAGAGGAAACGGTGTTTGGTCGCCTCCATCCACAAATTCCGCTCTCACAGGCCGCGCACCCTGGCCCACAGGCTTGCACGAGGCCAACCAGGCTATGGAGAAACGGCCGATTTTTCCGCATCCCGGGAGCCAGACTCGGGAGAGCATCTTGCACCGGCAGGGCCTGGCCCAATAGAGCCTCCAGCCATCCAAACATGGCTTTCCTGCATCTTGCGGGCCTGGTTCTCATATGCAACTAACCAATCAGCCCCTGAATAATTCACAGGCGACCAGCACACGCTCGGTACACTCGATGGTCCGCCGAATGAAGGTTGCCTGCTGCTGGTGCCAGGCTGCCAGCGGCAAAATCAACAGAACTTTGTACTGTCTGTCCCCGGAACCAGTTTTCGGCCCAATCCTCACCCTGCAAGCTAGAACAGATGTCTTCGTCAATCGGAATCGGACGTCCAATCGCGAACAAAAGATAAGGAAAAGCTAAACGAATGCCGTCAAAGGTTACATGCAACTCCAGATGCCGCAAGCTAAGAAAGTGACCCGACAAGACCACGTCGGCGAACTTGAAGATACGAGCGACTCACGCACGATCGCAGGTAGAGGACGGAATGAGTGCACTCATATGCATGTGCAAATGCGGTAATAATAGACGAATAGCTGCAAGAATCTCGGTGCACCATGTGAACTAACAGAAGCTAATCGTATGCAGGCAATTGCAAATAGTGATTGCTTCAATACCGGCGTCCTGAACCCAAGTCAAGAGAATAAATCAACCTCATTCCGTTGCATGTGTTTGTATAAACACATGGTGGATAAAGAGGGAAAACATTATTAAATAAAACTAACATCTCAGTGGAATCGTAAACACCTTAGCCACCATTTAAGTTCCAAAATATTATGAAAAAGTTTCATATGTGCTATAGATGAGGAGGCGAGATCAACCTAAACTAAATAGCCCCCGCACTTTTTTAGATGAGAAACATGCATATAAATTTTAAGTCCAAACTAACCTCCATTTAAATATAAAAATGACAAATAAAAGAGAAAAAACAAAGACATGGCAGACGCACTATTCTGTCTTTTCCCTCCCTTTTTCTTCACAATTTTCCATTTGTTTGTTCCAAAAGTTGTTCATGGGCTTTAAAATTTACATACATGTTTCTCACGTCTCATCTATATACATCAATCTTCTAGACATGTTTTTGAGGGGTTTTCCACGATATCAACAAATATTAATTTTCAGAATAACAAACATGGTGTGGGTTCATGAGAAGAAACACGGTGGCGTTTCCTTCAGAGAACAGGTCTGTCCAAACTTTTTAACATAGCGGGCAGGTAGCTCTCAACATAGATCAAACAAATAGAGCCAATCGCAAACATATATATGGTGCTTCTCGGCTCCCCACCCAACTCTCTAAACACGTCCACATGATCGTGTGATGCCCAGCCGGCATGCAGATATGCATAGTACAAACTTGTAATAGCGGTACTAGCGGTGGCAGTACTATCGTTTCAATACGTCCCTCGACACTAATCTGCAGCTCGACGTGTCGAAGTTGCAGGCATGGCCACATGAAAGCCACCAATGGAAAGCACTCAATGAGTGGACTAGCAGCTTTACTATTAGCACCATGTGTTGAACTAACAGAAGCTAATCGTATGCAGGCAATTGCAAATAGTGATTGCTTCAATACCGGCGTCCTGAACCCAAGTCAAGAGAATAAATCAACCTCATTCCGTTGCATGTGTTTGTATAAACACATGGTGGATAAAGAGGGAAAACATTATTAAATAAAACTAACATCTCAGTGGAATCGTAAACACCTTAGCCACCATTTAAGTTCCAAAATATTATGAAAAAGTTTCATATGTGCTATAGATGAGGAGGCGAGATCAACCTAAACTAAATAGCCCCCGCACTTTTTTAGATGAGAAACATGCATATAAATTTTAAGTCCAAACTAACCTCCATTTAAATATAAAAATGACAAATAAAAGAGAAAAAACAAAGACATGGCAGACGCACTATTCTGTCTTTTCCCTCCCTTTTTCTTCACAATTTTCCATTTGTTTGTTCCAAAAGTTGTTCATGGGCTTTAAAATTTACATACATGTTTCTCACGTCTCATCTATATACATCAATCTTCTAGACATGTTTTTGAGGGGTTTTCCACGATATCAACAAATATTAATTTTCAGAATAACAAACATGGTGTGGGTTCATGAGAAGAAACACGGTGGCGTTTCCTTCAGAGAACAGGTCTGTCCAAACTTTTTAACATAGCGGGCAGGTAGCTCTCAACATAGATCAAACAAATAGAGCCAATCGCAAACATATATATGGTGCTTCTCGGCTCCCCACCCAACTCTCTAAACACGTCCACATGATCGTGTGATGCCCAGCCGGCATGCAGATATGCATAGTACAAACTTGTAATAGCGGTACTAGCGGTGGCAGTACTATCGTTTCAATACGTCCCTCGACACTAATCTGCAGCTCGACGTGTCGAAGTTGCAGGCATGGCCACATGAAAGCCACCAATGGAAAGCACTCAATGAGTGGACTAGCAGCTTTACTATTAGCACCATGTGTAGGTCAAGAGGCGTCGCGTCCAGCGGTTTGGACGGACGGAATGGCACGAGCTCTAAAAGAATCCAATTCCCAAGTCCCGACGAACCAAAAAAGGAACAGAAATTTCCGACCCAAGTGGTGCTCAAACATGCATCTGGACCCGCGCCTCGCCTCCTCCTTCCCTGCGCTCGCTAGCGAAAAGAAAAGGAACAGACAGCCAGAACAGGGCTAGGTAGATCTTAGGACCTCACAGGCACGATTCCAATTGAAAACCGACTAATTATTTATACCCAACTGGGGATCCAAACCCAAGGGCTTGAAATACAAATACTATTTTTTAGCATATCCTGACTGTGTGCCATGCCCCAGACCACAACCCTCGTTATAAAACGTTATCTCTTCTGCTCACAAACTTTGTACTCCAACTCTATATGTCGATCTTCTGAAGGTAAAAACTTATCTCAAAATAGAAGGGCATATTCAAAGTTTTAGAACTCATAAGACGCATCAAATAGAGGGCTAGTAGTAGATTTGGTCTTGCACCCAAAAATGTCAAACAGCACTCCTATCCTCCAGCTACCAATGCTAAAAATGAGCTGAATCCATCACATGGGCAACACACAGTGCAAGTTGGTCGCGCCAATCGCAAGGTGACGGAAATCCATCGCATATCCGGAAACATAAGCAAACATTGTCTGCTCGCCTACGGGAGTGAGCCACCTAGTACGTGGTTACTAGTAGCACTGGAAACCTGCCCCATTCGTGTGATTACCCTACGAGGTTGCTCACCAATCACTCAGTGAGAGACCACACAATCCAATAGAGATACGCAGGGCATCAAATCAAGGAAGGGGTCCCGGACCCAAGCAAAAAGTGCATACTGCCAAAATATGCACTTGCAAAATGCTCCAAGTGAACCACCGGTAGTGATTCAAGCCGTATATGGTAAAGCATAATGCCCGAATAACGGCTGTCACCGACAGCAGTATCGTATCTCCATACCTCCATTGATTTCGTAGGGCCCATGTATTATCCATTTCTCGTATTTCATTCAAAAAAAATTATGATTTTTCACAGTAGCAACTCGTGGAAATGGAGACTCGATGTCTTAAGATCGAATGATCGATGGTCTAATAGCTTAGCATAGCAGCTAATGCAACATGGTAAAACAGCTAAAGTTATCTAATTAAAAGAAAAAGGTGGTATCAGTCTTAGCACTAAGCATAAGGAAAGGACTGGTTAAGAGATACAACAAAATTTTAGAGTTAATTTCACAAAAGCACAACTATTTGGTCATTTATTGCAAAGAACCACAACTTTTACAACCAGTTTTACAAAACTACAACTTTTAGCTTCGTCTCACATGTCAGTCACATAAGAAGTGCTTAGAGCAAACAGATAATAGCAAGTAGGTCTCGTACCAAAAGTTGTGGTTTTGTGCAACAAATGGCGCGTTTTCTAAAATTGATTTCAAAATTATAGTTCCTTGCAACAAGAGACCAAATAGTTGTGGTTTTGTAAAATTAACTCAAAATTTTAACCAGGTGCGCATGGGCTCATCTCTTATAACTTTATGGCTCTACATGTAACAGTTAAGTAGATACCTCCTTCAATCTTTTTTATTGATATTGCTTAGCTCAAACCAAAAAATATCAGAGTGAGTAGAATAAAGCATAATGCTAGAATAAAGACTAAGCAATGTGCTGTGATACTTTTATTTAATACCTGCAAATGCAAACTAGTAATAGGGCCACTCCTTAATTAGATCACAAAACAACTACGGTCGCTCAAAATTATCTGGATCAAGAACAGGCGCGGCACGTGCCCACATGTAGCACCGCAACAGGCTGTAGCACATCTGAATCCAAGTCTCAACCGTCTAACGTGGCTACAACAGCACATTCAGACGAAGATGCCAGCCCGTGGCCCCGCTAAATCAATTTAAAATGGAAATCACAACTAGGCCAGCCAATTGGTGAGCCATCATATTGCATCCCTAAAATGGAAAACGTCATCTTGAAATAAAGAATTCACGGAACGGTGATATCCACATTATTCCAGATGCAACGTGCTCGTGCCTATATATACACGGCATACCACACCCCATAAGAATGCACACTTGCAGACAACGGCACACGAAGGCAAAGCAGCCATGGCTGGGGAGGTGAGGGAGAAGAGGAAGTAGGGAGCGAGGGTACCTGTAGCGGGAAAGCTTCTTCTGCTGGGTTGCCACACGCTTAGAGGCAGAGAACGGGATGCAGCCAAGGATGACTTGCCGGCTCCTTCCTTGTTTTGCTGAGGCTTAACGAATTAGCCGGCAAGTCTGTCCTTGGCTACACCTAGCTCTCTTCTTCTTGTGCGTGGCCATCAAGCATCGTCAGGAGCTCTAAAAGCAGCATTAATGTCAGATTCATTACAGAAATGCATGAACCAATATAGATGCAAGCACCAAAAGGTTTGTATCTCAATATAAACTTGAACTCATATCTCTTCGGCTAGCTCTATTCTTTACATTTGCATGTGTTATTAGGAGTTGGAAACATCATGTTGTTTCCTTCTGCAGTTGAAAGGCATGTATGTGCAGAGTATGAAAGGCTTCCTAGACGCTCAAGGCTCAACTTCGACCTGATGTCTCATACCAAATTATATATCTTCATATGTCATACAATACAATCACTGTTTTGTACCATTATCGTATGCTAACCCTTGGTGTCTGAAGGAAAAGAACGACTTACTTGTTTGCCTCATGAAGCAAACGAAAGGCCAGAAGTAGTACAACAGGCACAACACGACAAGATTCCTCAAGGCTCCAGCTCAGCAACAGCAAGTACCCGTAAAAATGTATAGCATTAAGATTATTGTTGAATACAAGGAAACCTGCAACATTTATAGTACATGATAAAAGCAGAAAGCTACATCAAGATGTACGATGCTGACAAAGTGGCATGCCTTATTCAAACGGAAAAAAATGAGCCATAAAAATAAATTTTTGTCACTTTCTCAAGTAATCAGTGTTAGTACGCGGTCCTGCTTCATGTAAAAAGTTGTATGCCTTATCATTTTGAACAGGCCAGATAGCTAAAGCCTAAAAACAAGATCTAACACATCATCACATTAGCAGAACGTGGTATCTTTATCTCACCACTAGCATGTAGACAACAATTAATTATAAGACAGGCGAATGCTGGACATCAGACCATGATGATACCTCTATTTATAGAAGAAAAGTTTCGGTTCAAGGTACACTTCATCATTATTACAAAGTTGACTTTGGTATTGATGCCTGCACATATATTTCGTTGGACTCAGCATCAGATAAGCTCCATGTTAACCGACCACAACCATCCGTTGTGTCCTGGTTTTAAGAACCAAAAAAGTATGAAAACATGGCATTTTTACAACATTGTTTCGTTATTAGAAAAAAGAACAAAGTTATCCTAAATCAGAACCACAATACAATGTCCTAAATCAAAACCACATTATAGTGTCTATATTTCCAAATTTAGTTGATCAGGAACAAAAATTAGCTGTCTAATTGTGCCCTTTCAGTTTGAAGTTGTTTAATTGTGGTTCTGATTTAGGACACCTTTGCGCGTGGCTAGACATCATTTCTAATAACGAAACAGAGATAAATTTGCCAACGGGCTTCTAGCTGAGTTAATTAGGTGGCTCTAGTAGCACTGCTCAGGGTTTGACTCCCCATGGGAGCGAATTTGGTTAAAAAAGAAGTTCCCCCCGTCTGTCACACGCCAATGCACAGATCTAAGGCGCAATCCAGGTCATTGGTTGTCTCACACAGGCCATGGTTTTTATAAGGGGGGGGGGGGGGGTG
>LAPY01000356.1:38521-51853 GCA_000970635.1 Eragrostis tef | reverse complement strand
CGATCGCGTCTTCTCGATCCGTCCGGGGAGGCGGGGATTCAGGTTGGTACTACTCCAGAGAACGACGGCGCGGCGGGTGCCTTCTGTTGGCGCGTGGGAGATCGCTAGCGTGTTGCTTGGTTTGTTTCGTTGGGTCTTTCCGTGGACGTGAAAGGCGGTCTCGTCATCACCCTTTCGTAACCGCATTACCGATGATGGGACGCCACTTGTTTCGCCGAACCGCGTGACGCCGCCGGGTGATTCCCTTGGTCACGGCTTGGTCCATCACGGGTGGCGTCGGCGGCGACCCGGCAATCGTCACGACCGTCGTCCCTCTTTGATGACGGTTTCCACGGTCACACTAGGGGCCAGCCATGCCCCATAGCTCATGGAGGATAATGACGTCGGAGTAGTAAGTGGATAAGCTGGCTGGCTGGCTGGCGCCATAAAGAAGTACCAAAGTGGCAGGGGAGGAGATCAACAACCATGCACCAACAACACATTTTCTCGAAAGAGGAATGGCATTATTTATCATAAATATTACTCCTTAAATATATTCTGATCATAACAAGCACGACAAAAGGAAGCAACAACCAAACCAACAAGCGAATCGAAACGGCTGCGTCCCTTTCCTCGTTTGGCTCTTGCTTGCCCCTTGCCCCGTTTACTCTCTCCTCTCGTCTCGCGTCGCGCGGGTCGCCCGCCCGCCCGCCTACAAGCAGCCGCCGCGCCGGCCGCGCACACCTCCCAGCTCGTATAAAACAACCCGATTAATTCGTCGCCCCCACGATTCCTCGATCCCCGAATCCCAGCCGCCCTTCGCTTCGCCCCCCACGACGCGCGCGCGGCGGAGCCGCCTCTTCGCCGGCTCGGGCTCGGGCACCTTCTGCTGCGCGTATACTCCTATTTACATACCGGCGTCCTTCTGGCAAGCTGAGGAGGACCCCTCCCGAGTGGCGGTTTCGTTTGGCTCTCGGATCTCGCGCCGCCGCGCGGGCGCTGTTCTGTTCCAGGTACGGGAACGGGAGTCCTCTCGCCTTCCCTTCCTTGCTTGCTGTCTGATTCGATTCCAGCGCATTCCATTACTGTATAGATGGATAGAACGTGCTATCTCGGGGGTGGGTTCGTGGGAGGGACTAAACGGCGGGATGCGATTGGTCCATCTGTTTGGGAGCTTGGGTTTGCGTGTTTAGATCGTGCGCGATTTCTGGACGCTCGCATGGTGAAATTCGCGTGAATTCTCGACGAATTCCGGCATCGTTGGGGGCGTCAAGTTGAAACTTTGGGTGATCTTTCTTCGTGCCTTTGTCTCGATGCCTGTGGGTGGAGAATCCTCGAGTAGGTTTGTTTATGTGAGTCGAGAGGTTTATCTGTGCACACGGCGATATAACTTGCTTAGATCAAGTTTTTTCTTTTCCCTGTTAAAAAGATGTTAGTTACTTATTCTTTCCGGATGGAAAGAACTACCTCGAATATTCATTTTATACTGGGAATTTTGCTTTATTACTGTCAAAGACAGGGAATTTAGAGAACCTTTGCTGCCACAAGTAGAAATTAAAACTGCAGTTCCTCCTTGCGGATTCATTAAGTTTATGGTCTCTCGAAACTTTTGTTCTTGGGTCTTGTCTGCGTCAAGTGAATTACTGAACATTGGGCAATCAGCTCCCACATTACCTGTACTACTGCCAGCTAAAGAGACAATGGCATTTTGATCAACCAAAATTTTGTATTTTTGCAGGAGTACTTTTAAAACGAAGACAATTTTCTGCCAGAAACCAATTTTACAAAGTCTGGTAGTGGTTTGAGAGTAATGAGGGTTACGCCCTCATTGTGAGGGTGAAATAGATGAAGGGGCAGCAAGTGTGGCAGTTAGGCACTAAGGATATGAAGGCCATTGCAACTTCTCGCCAGAGATCTTCTGCAAAAAGATGTGTTTGGATGCTGGTTATTGCGGCTTTTATCTCCATTGCATTAGTATGGGCATATATGTACCCTCCCCCGCATTACAAATCTCAGATGAGAGATTGGCTTCCTGCGGAACCCGCCAGGGAATTGACAGATGAAGAGAGGGCCTCACGAGTTGTTTTCAGACAGATCCTAACAACACCTCCTATTCTATCCAAGAGGTTGAAAATAGCTTTCATGTTCTTGACTCCTGGGACATTGCCGTTTGAGAGTTTATGGGATAAATTCTTTGAGGTACATATCTCTTGTTTTTTTCTCTTCGTAGATTAAATCATTTTGTCAATTTCCTTTCCCATGCATCAAGCATTATTTTTGGGTTTTTGCAAATTTTATACTGTACCAAAGTGAAGAAAAATACGCTAAAGTTAAACCAGCTCCGAAATTAAAATGTAACATAAAATGGGCTCGTCTGTTATAAGGATGCAAATATTTGAAGGGCAAAATCATTCAGGCTGTGGAGTCGGATTGTTTGGTCTTGATTTGAACCTGATCTTTTGAATTCTCTACCTAATTGTTTTGTCAGTAGTGAAGTTCTTTTCTTTTGAAGTGCCCTACATAACTAATAATAGCCTGACGTGATTGTTCTAATGTCACTATATGGATACTATTAATTGTGCAATCTATTGAATTACTGTTTAGGATCAGTTTCACAACTTTGTTTGCTATATTTATGATGCTACATCCTGAGCATTTCGTAAGGGTATATTTTTCCTGTGTCATAATCTTTTTCCAAATGTTTCTTTCTTCACTTTCTCCTGATATTTTTGCAGGGCCATGAGGGTAGGTATACCATATATGTTCACGCATCACGGGAGAAACCAGAACATGTCAGTCCCTTATTTATTGGTCGAGACATACACAGTGAAAAGGTATTTAATAATACTTTTTTTACATAAATACAGTAGGAGAGGCTCCCACTGCGCTAATGTGATAATTGTAAATGAATAATGTAGCCTGTTGGTTTCACCTTACGAGCATACCACTTGAAAAAAAAAGCATATTAATTCCAGCATTATGTTTTTTGACAAGATACCTTTTGAATAGAACACATCTGGCCTGAAGGATCAGAAGCTGGAGAGAGTCTTAAATGTTAATCCCAGTGTCCTCTTTTCAGGTGACCTGGGGTAAAATTTCTATGGTTGACGCAGAAAGAAGGTTGTTGGCAAATGCTTTACAAGACACCGATAATCAGCATTTTGTGTTGCTATCTGACAGGTACTCATTCTGGTTTGCTTTCATCCCAAGTTCCTTCACAATCTATTGTTTCTGATCTCAACTCTTGTGTTTGGCTGCAGCTGTGTGCCTTTGCACAATTTTGACTATGTGTTTGACTACCTGATGGAAACAAATCTCAGTTTTATTGACTGGTAAGCAGCTTTTCCCCCCAAATACATCTCTAACAGTTACTTTGTTTTTCGCTCCCTAACTCTTCAATGAATTTGACATTGAATGATATCGTTAATCTTTCAGCAGTCCCTTTTTTTAAAACTTTTCCAGTTTCCACTTTGAGTGATTCAGTAATATTAATATTCCTTTGATTTTACTTTTTTTTTGTTTCCTTGATCAGCTTTTATGATCCTGGACCACATGGAAATTTTAGATATTCAAAGAACATGCTACCTGAGGTTAGAGAAACCGACTTCAGGAAGGGTTCACAGGTAAGCTTAAGATCCTCATAATATATTCACGTACAAAGTTGATGTGTGCGCACTTTTGTGTCTGAACTCATATCTCTAAATTGATTGGTTCAGATGCATTGTGTACTGAACAGTATTTTGGTTATATATTCATTCATGCTGTGCACACGTTCTTAAGTACACAAAAAATTTGCCTGGACTTTAAGCATTGAATTGATTACTTCAGATGGGTTTAGTACTGCATATGCAGTCTTTTGCTTATTTTTCCAATCAGAAAAGGTCATTCTGATGGAAGAGTGTATTTTAACTTGGGAATTATTTCAGTGGTTCACAGTCAAGCGCCAACATGCGTTGATGATTGTTGCAGACAGTCTTTACTATACCAAGTTCAAACTTCATTGCAGGGTAAGATACTATCTTTTATTACTCTCTTTATGCAGAATAAGAGTTATGCATTTCTTTATCTATTTTGACACTACACCTTACCTACGCTAGATTTTTATTTCAATTCCTTAGTTAACATCTAGTTTTGCTCAAAGTTCAGAATGTTTTCTGTGAACTATATTTTACAAGTTACCATAGTTGGACTAATTGTATTCTTTAATTTTTTGGTCTCCCACAATAGAGTTGGTGACCATGTATTGTACGCTATAGAGCATCTATAGGTATCTAATTCAATGTTGTGTTCTTTTTGCAGCCTGGGATGGAAGACGGTCGCAACTGCTATGCTGATGAGCATTATTTACCAACTCTATTTTATGTCGGCACACAGTGACACTTTGAAATCCTGAAATTTTTCATCATTTACAGTACTGAATACCCACTGCAGCTCTGCTAATATTGCAATTTTGCTTTTGTTTCAACCAGATGATGGACCCAGAAGGCATTGCTAATTGGTCTGTGACACACGTTGACTGGTCGGAAGGAAAATGGCATCCAAAAGCTTACCGGGCAAAGGATGTTACTTATGAGCTTCTGAAAAATATAACTGTATGTGCTTGTGTGTTCATCTTAATGGCTATTTTCAGGAGGTTGTTTTGCCCATAGCATGCTTCTAACTCTCGACACTTTAACATTTTCTGCAGTCTATTGACACAAGCTACCATGTCACCAGTGATAGCAAGGTTCGTCTCTCCCGCCTCTCTCTCTCATACCGATGGATGAATAGTGAACTAATATGCTTGTTTCTGTTTCTGCAGAAAGTGGTTACTCAGAACCCTTGCTTGTGGAATGGAGTGAAGAGACCATGCTACTTGTTCGCGAGGAAGTTCTACCCTGAATCCATAAACAACCTGATGAACCAATTCTCGAATTATACACTTTTTTGACCTGGAAATACAGGAATATGCAGAATATTTCGTTATAGACATCTTTGTACATTGGAGAACAGCAAATTGGTTAGAAGTAGATGGGCATAGACATAGGGGAGGTGATACTTCATATTTACCACGAGGGGTCAGCGCTACCCCCTTAGGCTCCGAGTTAACTTTTCATAGTTCATTTCACCTTATTTTTAGCTGCAGATTTTTGCCATGTATATCCAGCTTAATATAACAAGGAAGAGCCATTAGTGGTATTGTTCATGATTTAGATACTACCTCTGGTTTCGTTTTTATGTCACGACACAAAAGCTAGTGCAAATTTACGCTAACCATGACGTCCCAACGACATCAAAATAGAATTGGAATTATTGGAGGGAGTACTTGTTTGTCACAAAGCTGAGACATTCACTCTGCTAGCTATCCTGCGATCCTGTGGGATTCACTTGTTCAAAGTCGGCTGTTGTGTGCTGCTCTGCTCGCGTGATGGAGCAGTGTGGTAGGCTAGCACTCGTAGCAGCGCTTCGCTGCGGCACCGCGTGGTTGCACTCCTCGCCCGGTTGCGCTTCCGGGCTTTGTCGCCGTTGGCGCCACGCGTGCGCTCGCGGTTGCTCGACGGCCTACGGCAGGGAAGTCGCTGGTGTCCCAAACGGTGCGGAATGGAGTGGTCGCTCGCCGGAGAGCGTCGAAATTACTGGCGATCACGGTAAACAGACGGTAAAAAATAGTCAACAATTTGCAGATCATGTCTAATTACATGGTGAAGCATCGTGGGGGGGGGGTGGGGGATCGTGTTTCGCAGATTTAGAAAATGGTACATGTTGTAGTTCCAACACAGAAGGGGACTGAGAAAAATCTCACGCGGCAATTATGATGTATTTTTAATTAGAAATAGGAAAGGGACGAGCTCCAGTTATCACCACACGAACGAGCAGACCAAAATGTCGGCTCCCCGGCTAGCTCCGCTCCGCCGGCGGCTCCCGTCAGTCCGGTGCTCCATAGCCGCTACTCCCAGTGCCCGGGCGCCGCCGGAGCTCGTGGAGTCCATCCTCTCCAAGGTATAAACTGACCCCATTTATTTCTGCAAATCTCTGCATAGGGCTTCACATATATAAGCAAACGGACATCAGGTTCTGTTGTTTGGTTTCGTAATCTTAGTTAGTTCGCTGCTTGGTACTAGAGGAGTTTGCCTTCGCTGTTCCTGTCATTCTGCCTCAGACTCATGCAGCGACTACTCTTTCAATATGTTAATGCGATGTCTTAGCGTGGAAACAACAGGTGAAGGGGACTGACCGAGGAGTGTTGCTGCCTAAAGATGGGCATCAGGAGGTGGCTGATGTAGCGCTGCAGCTGGGCAAGTACTGCATCGACGAGCCTGTCAAGTCCCCACTCATATTTGGAGGTAAATTCAATCCATGCTTGGTATGCCAAGCAAGATTCCTATCTGGTGTTGTGCCACTGTCAGACACTTAACACTGCAAAAAATCAGCAACTTATATTGTAACGAACATAGGTGAAGCTTGCTGGTTGCAGCAATGGGAGCATGTCCAATGAGTTTATACATGTGCTGCATTTTATATCTGTTGCTGATAGTAAAATAGTACGGCGTCGTATGTTGATCCATGCTCTGCGTCATCCTGATTAAGTTGCTTTGCGACGTTCCTCATATTGACCAGAATGGGAGGTTGTGTATTGCTCGGTTCCAACGTCCCCAGGAGGACTTTACCGGACACCTCTTGGCCGCCTGATATTCAAGACAGATGAAATGGTTCAGGTGGTGGAAGCCCCTGACATCGTGAGGAACAAGGTGTCATTCTCTGTCTTTGGTCTCGAGGGTGCAGTATCTCTGAAAGGTAAATTAACGATGTTTGCCATCTCGTTCTGTTTGAGGTTATGCTCAGCTCATTCTGTTTGAGATCGTCCACGATGAACCAGTTGGCAGTAATCATGTGCTTGGTTTCACCATGCTCTTTCTGCTTGGCTTGGTTTCACCATGCTCTTTTTATGTTGGTAATGCAGGTAAGCTGAATGTACTGGATAGTAAGTGGATTCAGGTCATATTTGAAGCCCCAGAACTGAAGGTAGGCTCCCTGGGGTTTCAATATGGTGGCGAGAGTGAGGTCAAGCTGGAGATTACCTATGTCGATGAGAAGATCAGGCTAGGAAAGGGGTCTAGAGGCTCCCTTTTCGTTTTCCTCAGACGAGGGTAGAAATCGTGTGTGCACCATTGCATGTGCTTGAAAACCGCGAGCGGTGGCACCGATATGGTGGCCTGTACAATAGTGTATTCAGAATTTCCTCACATGTAAACTTCAGAAAGACGATTTGAGTTGCAGTTTTCTGCATATTGCAGCATGAAGAACATGTTGTCTCCATTTTGTGAACAATGACATGTAGCAATTGGTTAGTTTTGTATCGTGATGATGGCTTTCTGACTTGTGGCTGTTTTGGTTGAGTTGCCTGATTGAACTACCTCCGTCTTTTTTAATCCAGTGGCAGAATAACTTGTTGGTTAAATCATCCTTATGATGGTATGGTGAATCGATATGAGCACCGAGAAGTTGCATGTTTCAAAGAACCAATATTTTCCATCGATTGAGGAAATTGCCTGATGGAACATAGGAATTTCCTATAATGATTTTGTTGCAAAATATATAAATCTGCGCGATTTTAGGAACTTCCAAGTGGTTCATATGGCGATTGAGGCGCACCCCTGTTGAAGCAAAGCCGCAAAGGCTTAGCAAGTGTTGGCCCTTACTGACGGCTGGGCCGAACTGTTATAGGGTTACGCTTTCAAGACGCAGTAACGTACTCTGCTGGCTTATTCGAGCACTTGAAATGCGCCTCTCCTGCAGGACACGCGCCTCTGTTTTCTTGCTCTTCCTCGCCGCTAACTCTGGGACTCGCAGCCGCAGCCTCACCCGCCTCCCCTCCCTCCTCGTCTCCGCGATGACCGTCTCGCCATGGCGGTGCATATGCGGGCCCCAGCAATACCAAAGCAAGAACCGAGGCGAGCTTGCGCCTTCTTCTCCTGGTAAGACTTTGAATCCTTATCGGCCTCAGCTTACCGCCATTTCCTTTTTGCTGCTTCTACCGTACTTTATTATTCTTGTAGCGAAGCAAGGATTCTGGTCCTGACGTTCATAGTCTTTCATTTGGTTGCAGGCAGGAGATCCAAATACTCAGGACAACCTGTGGTAAGGAGTGCACTTGATGACATTTTCTAGCTATTATCGATTCATTTGGTTTATTAATACCTAAGAAAAAATTAGCCTACTTGTTCAACTTTAACCTGGTTACTTTGCCAGTAGTTGTTAACCAAACAAGGCAAGAGTACAAGGAAAATTCTCCCAGAAAGATGTTATGCTCAAGTTTTAGTTCACGTAGCCAGAATGATGGCCAAACATTTTCGATAAAGCCGGTGAGGTTTTTAGGGACAATAAACTGGTGAGTTTGATATCCATACGCCCATGTTTGCAGAGAGTAATGCCTGTGCGTTTGTTGACGGTCGGCAAGAAGAGGTCCCGTGGTACTCAGCTTCTTGTTGAAGAATACAAGGAGAAGCTCGGTTACTACTGTAATTTTGAGGACATACTCATCAGATCCAACCCCAAACTTACAAGGTAGGATAAGCATGATTTCTTTAACTTTGAATATTACTTAATACATAGAGCCTAATTTTAACTATCGTGACATCGTGCTTGTGTATATATGTGTGGCATCACTATACCATGTTCTTGTACAGTGTGATTGTTTCTTATATGGGTATATTGGCTTTAGACTGGCAATATTACACATTCCTGAGAGGCTGAAACTCTTGCCGTATTTATAACAAAATAACTACTTTGCCCACCTGTGATGTTGATACACTGAACTTTGATGCATTCCCCAGTGATGTTAAGGTTCAAGTTGAGGCAGAAGACACAGCTATGGTGCAGCAACTCAAAACTGAAGATTTTGTATATTTCCATGCCTTCTTATCCTTAACTCGTGTGTTCTGTTGTAGCTCCTGTCTTCTCTCTCTTTTTTATGTCTGATATTACTGTGTATGGTTAGGTTGTTGTGTTGGATGAAAACGGGAAGGATGTCACATCTGAGCAGATAGCTGATTTGATTGGAGATGCTGGCAACACAGTATGCTCAGCAACTTTATTCATCATCTAGATATCCTTTACTCTTCCATGACTCCCAGGTTAAATGCTAGAAATATCTTGGAATTACATGTCAATAATGTTTCTCAAATCATTCAGGGGTCGTCAAGGCTCACATTTTGTATCGGTGGCCCGTATGGTCTTGGGGTACAAGTGCGAGAGCGTGCAGATGCAACAGTTAGACTGTCCTCA
This sequence comes from Eragrostis tef, assembly GCA_000970635.1. Taxonomy (NCBI): domain Eukaryota; kingdom Viridiplantae; phylum Streptophyta; class Magnoliopsida; order Poales; family Poaceae; genus Eragrostis; species Eragrostis tef. The sequence continues at coordinate 42,610 of LAPY01000356.1, read as the reverse complement.
CTGGTTTTGAACCACCAAGTTGCTTTAATAGTTCTAATGGAGCAACTCTACAGGTGAGCAACTTGATTCTCTGATGCCACAGCCACTCTAGCATTTGCTTATAGTTTCTGGGGAGCAACTCCTGTGTGGTGTAAGACAAGCTCAATACTGTAACAACTACAATTCCAGAACAAGCGGTACTGGATTTATTTATTTGTGAATATTGGATCCATCACTAACTTGCGTATAAACTCTTTGCCAGGGCATGGACAATTATAAAAGGACAGAAGTATCACCATTAGGCTTATGCTGTTTGAGAAGACCAAGATCTAAAAAGTGAAGACTGTAAACGCACAAGTTTGCAGGTATAGTGCTCAAGAACCGACTATTGTATTTTAAGCCCAAAATGATTAACATGTTTCTTTATAGATGAACACAACAATTTTTAGCGCAGCACCGTACACAAGAAAAGAATTCTTTGTCGGTGGTTTATGGATGCATGCTTCCAAGTTGTCAAGAAGACAGACATCATTCAGCCTTACCGAAGAAAGACCTCGTGCAGTCTTACCAGAGCATATGCTATCAGCAAGGGAAGTTCTAAAGAAGGCCGTGTCTGAGCGAACTAGAAAATTAATGGCACACATGAGCGACCGACATTCAGATCAAGCGTGTCAAAAATTTTGGGAAAATTCTTCCTCCTTTTCTTCTATATTGTGGACATTGAACAAATAACCCAGGAAATAAAAGGAAAATAGCATATTTCCCCTGTTGCCGTGGTGTGATATTTCAGGTCATATCATTATCTTTCTGATTGTTCTAATGTTTGCTTAAAAGATGTGTTGAGAAATTACTGTCCCATTTCACTCACATGGATCTTCTGCTTTTGTTATGTGGGTCAATGCGCATCCTTCTTCTGTATGCACTATGCGGCACAAATTATAAATAATGGTTTCAGCCGTGAAGAATCTATTGTAGCTTCACGTATCTGACAATTTACAACATATACAATTTTTTTTTAAAAAAAACATTACAATAGAACAGCTCTTATACTCGGGTGCAGCACCGCATTTCTGTAACGCAAACCACATTTTCCTTCTGACGGATTGTTTGGCTATTTTTTACACTCGAGCTGCTAGTTGACAAACTCAAGACATTCATGCACCAGGTGAAGTGTATTATTCAAAGAGAGCACCACGTTAAAAAAAAATCAACAATGACACAATCAGTAGTATAAACCAGTCTTTGAGCCGCTTTATGTGATTGTTTCTTTTCTCCCTATGTCACAATAGTTACACAGCAAATGGCTTATTCCGCAGTGGAGGGACAAGGCCTAGTCGTGGTGCTGAAAACCAGGAAGAAGCGACGCAACAAATCCTACGACAACCAGCTGGACCTCTTTCAAGATGCCTCCAAGCCAGTTGCGTCTATTTCCTTCTCCCTCTGCACCTTGCTGGTTCTCATTATCAGCACCAGCTCCAGGTTCCTGGTTCTCCGCCGCTTGGTCAGGGTTTGCAGGGTCTGCAAGATATCCCCCAGTGAACAGAAAGTGATTAGATAAAAGAATATTTATATATTGATGTTTCTTAGAAAATGAAAAACAAGAATTGTTAATAACCCTTGCTGGTTCTCATTATCAACACCACCTCCAGGTTCCTGGTTCTCTGCCGCTTGGTCAGGGTTTGCGGGGTCTGCAAGATACCCCCAGTGAACAAACAGTGATTAGATAAAAGAATATTTATACATTGATGTTTCTTAGAAAATGAAAAACAAGAATTGTTGATAATGCTTGATAAACTACAGTGGAAAACTACATGAGTATCAAAACATGAAACACCAGTCACAAGCAACGAAACAAACATGATATACATCTTGAACATATGTTCATTCATAAGTGCTGCTTATGGCTGCTTTGTGCAAGTGCGCTTTTTTCCTTCTTTTTTTCTTTTCACACTATGAACCCCCCATTGAGGAGCAGATATAGTGGTGAAAAGGAAAATCACAAAATTGTGGGACTGAAAGTGGACCTGGAATGGACCATCAAGCATAGTGCACACAAAATAGGGAGTGTATCAACAATAACTACCACGGGGTTGGTCGTTGCCGTCATTCTGGGCATCCACAGGAGCCTGTGGTGGACGAGCAGCCGCACCTCCAGCACGCTGCAGCCATCTTAGGAAAGGTGTAATTGCTCCAGTTTGATACCTGCAGGGTATAGAACCATGGTGTTATATAATAACAGAGTACTACACAAGAAGCGAGGAACAATTATATTGGGAAAAAACATACAATATACAAAATATTGTGGAGCATAAGCCAGCAAAGTACTCACAGGTATATCAATGAGGCAAACAATATGAGAAGAAACAGCCTTTGTTTTGATCCTTCCTGGCTAAATAGAAAGACCACTGCGGCTAATTTGATGATCAGGGCCAAGTCAAGCTGAAATGCGAAGTGAAACCTCCTCACAACAACTTGTCTTTGAGGGCCATTTTGCTGCCTAGCTTCCTGTCCATGGTCTTCACCACCTGGTGCACCAGCGCTTTCCCTTCAAGCACAGGGGGGCAGAAATAAGCAAGGAATTGGACAACTCACATTCATAATGCTTTGCACTACTCCCCGATATCCCCAATGCGCAATGTGAAAGGAAGAAAACATGCATGGATTTTGTCAGTCTCTTATCAAAATTTTAATATTTTTTTCAGGGTCTGCTCACATCTCTAAGCAAGCCTATATAGTTTCATTGATCATCAAAAGCGGCATTTCACTTATCTAACTTAGAATTTTTAGAATCTAGAAAAATAAGATAGACCAGAGTTATTTGCTTGCATCTAGTCCCTTAACAGCATCAGCTTGCCTCTGATCCCTTACCAAAGATGCAAAAAAAAAAAGTTCTTTCACCGAATTGCAGAGTTGATCGCTAGAAAAAGTTCATTCATGAATAATACAGCAACGTGTAAGGTAATTATCAATAGAGCAACACTAACCTAAGGCAATTCACTCTTATGGACAGCAACCTTAGTCACAAGCTCAATAAAAGACTCTATAAAGTACCTTAATTTTTTGTGCTCATGCTTTTATTCAGAAACCCTCTTCTGAAGACAGAAAAGTAAGCACTTGGATCTCAACAGTTCGCAGAGATCTGGCAAACCCTTTATCAAGTTCTACATTTTTCACCATAAAAGTTTCAAAGATCAAAGCTTCCAACAGCACGACCTTTATGAACTACGATCGCATATGATTCCACATTGATAGAGTTACGGTGACTACCACGATGGAAAGCAAAGCAAGGTCGCAAAATAAGAAAGAACTAGGCATGTGTGACAGATTTTCTGTACCAGAGCGCAAAATTACTTACGTTGGAACCTTGTAAGTGAGCGGTACCAGTGTCGTTGGAGCAAAAGCTCCCATTCCCATCGCCGCAGCTAGTGGATTCTGCTGTATGGCGTATATGCCCGGACCTTGTGCTTGATCGTCCCCAGCTTGCTGAGGGAATGCTCCGGGAACGCAGATGGGATACATGACCATCGGCGAAGCAGCAGGGCCATTTGGATCGGCCATCTGAGCATCATCAGCAGAACCGAAAGCAGGATTATCAACAAACGGTGGGAAAACAAGATGGAGTAGTAGAAAACGAATAATTCGTCAGGCAAGCTAGGGCTTCCTCACCCGCAAGAGAGAGAAGAAATCAGAACCAGTCCGGATGTATCGCCGCTCCGCTGCAAACCAGCGGAAGGTGAGGACGACAAGGACGCCGGTGGGAGAGGGGTACCAAGCGGGGCTCCGGTGGAAGGACGGCCGGATCTGGTGGCCGAGTCGTGTCCGGCGGACGGGGCTGGGGGGCTTGCAGTAAGAGAGGTTGGGGAAGGAGAGTGGTGTGGCCTGACACGTCGAATTGCACACTGACATGTGGGCCTGTGAGGCTAATCCCAACGAATGAGATTACAGAATACACGTCATCACTTGGTCGCGTAATCGCGTGTTCCATCTCCATCTCCGTCGCCTTCGTCCCCGTCTCGACTCTTCCATCAGCGCTCGCCACAGGAATCCATTCTCCAGCTTCCCATGGCTCGCCTTCTCGCGCGGTCCCTAGCCCTAGCCCGTCCAGCGGCC
>LAPY01000356.1:21979-38394 GCA_000970635.1 Eragrostis tef | reverse complement strand
GGTCCCTAGCCCTAGCCCGTCCAGCGGCCGCGGCCCGCCTCCGCCCCACCCGCGCGCTCTCATCTAAGGTCGAGTTTATCGAGATCGACCTGCCCGAGGAATCCCCAGCCTCCACCGGGGGAGGAGGAAGCGTGGGCGACGCAGCGGCGCCGACGCGGATGCGGCGCCTGGAGGACGCCATCCAAGGGGTGCTGGTGCGGCGGGCAGCGCCTGACTGGCTCCCCTTCGTGCCAGGGAGATCCTACTGGGTGCCACCGCTGCCGCGGCCGCTCGGCGTGGGGGACCTCCTCGGCCCGGCCGTGTACACGTCGAGGGGCGCCTCGATGTTGACGGAGGAGGAGGCCAGGAGCTTTACCACCGTGCGCGGGTGGCCGTCCGCCGCATACTTTGTGGAAGGTGAACTGGATTGAGCTAGCATTTCATTGGGCCTGAGAAATGATTGTGTGTTAGGGTTGCATGATCTTGTGGAAGGTGAGGTGGATTGAGCTAGCATTTCATTGGTCCGGCGAAATGATTGTGTGCTAGGGTTGCATGATCTTGCGGCGACTAATGTTAGAGCCTGTTTGGTTTGCTGGATCAGTCGATCCGAGTCGGTGCTGTTCTGGACGACGTCATCCGGCCTTTTTGGGTCGGATGAACGGGTCAACGGAAACATACCCGTCGCATTACTGGCGAAATACCACACAGTGCCAGATGGGATGGTCTCGCGACGCCATCCAAACGGACTGATAGCTTTGGGTTTCGGATCGGATGGTCCGAGTATCAACCGGTGATGCAAACCAAACATGCTGTTGGCTCATGAATAAGTCAAGGCCAAAAAAAATAGTGTATTGGAAAGGTATACAACTTGTGCTCTAATTAGGGAAATCGAGCACTTGTAACTACCAAGGGTTATGTACCTCTTGACAGGTTCCTAGAATTTTTAGATTCTTTCGTGAGCGATAATTGTGAGACATGCATACCCTTGGGCTTGGTGTATATATGTAAGACCTGCCATGATGGTTTTTGTTTGTATCTTTTCTATCATGATCAAATATTAACATGTATCCGGTGTTTCATTCAGGATAATTGAGATCCTTTTTAGGTAGTTGTTCATGCCATTAGTATGAAATATGCTCTGACTTGTATATGACACTCATTATTGTTCTTAGTTGATAGCTTATTTTCTCAGACATTAGAAAGTTGGATAGAATATCTTTTGCTGTTGCCTATTCACATGTTATTGTATTGTTAATGTTCTCTTTGATTTATTAAATCAAGTAGTATAAGAAGCAAATTAATCCGTTTTCTTGCATCAAAAAAAGAAAGCCAAAAAAAAACATTTTAGTCTAACTTTTCCTTATCCAGCTTCCTGTGCGGGTTAAGCTTACAAGTTCCCTGAAATAAAGCTCTTCCATCCTGTTTTCCGTTGAAAGGTTGTTGATGTGGTCCATCTAATATTTTGATGTATAAAACAGAATATTTCAGAAACTTCAGAAAAAAAGGCACATACGACTCCTTCTGTCACATGTTGTTTAGTGAATTCTCTGTGCTAGCGTAAACAGTTGTCTTTCTTGATGCATATTCAAATTTACAGCGACATGGCTTTAAATCTCACTTAGTTTTCAGAATTTTAATGTTTGCTTGTTTCTGACTTTAAGGTTTAAACATAATCGAAAGGAAAAAGGTTACCTTAATGTGGGTCGCTTGAAAAATAATGGTAGGTATTTGATAAACTATGTTGAGTTGTATTGTATTTTGTTGGGTCCAGTACTTTATTGGGTGCAAAAGAAGCCTGGAGGTTTGGTCTTTTAGGGCCAAAGATTGATAGTGCTTTCGGTACCATGTGGGATGAGTTAAACCCAAGTTGTTGATGATCAACTAAGATGATAGTTATTTGGTTTCCTAGGACCGTGATTAGTCTTGGGCTCTTGGGTGTGGACTTCATGTTACATGGGGTAGTTGTGTTGATTAGGTACGCAGTTCATGTTGCATGTAGCAGGCTGGGGCCCCTGGCTTGGGTCAGTGTATTACCAATAACGGTCGCTAGTGTCGAGACACGTATTTATTTGTCAAAATGTTTCGTTTACGCTGTCAGGATCTTTGTTCTGCCCTGAGACTGCCTTAATATGTGTAATTGGAGTCTAGACTTTGATCGATTTTCTTTCCTTTTCTCTGCCCAGCAATATTTATTGTCTTTATAATTGATCTTGTTTGAATTAAGGAAAATTTCCGCATCCGGTGAAGAGATCACGGAAAGATGCCACTCAAACTGATGATGAGGAAAGCTAACTTCTCTGTGCTACTTTACCTGGGGTGAGTTAACTCGCTTTGTTCAAGGAATTGATGTTTACTTTATTTGTATATCATGGCTGTATTCTTTAAGTCACTATTTCGCCCATGTTTAGTCTTTTCCTAAAAACTGTGCAAAGGTCAAGAATTTTGACTTTTCAGAAAACTCTAAAGTGGCTCCCTGTTACTAAAGGAACCATTCTGAAATGGCAGTTAAAATGTGTCTGCAATCACTATGATGATTTATTGACCTTAATCTGGGCTTGGTGTTTTTGTTGTGTAGGCTCCTACAGAACATGTAGATACTAGTTAGGAACCCCAGCAACAGTGAATCTCCCATTCCATCTCTGTGGAAGTGTGATGGGTTTGCAATGCCGCCAAAACGTCACAAATATGTTCCTCTGCATTTTGCAGAATTTGGTGCTTTAGCCCCTGGAATGGAACATGGGGTGTGTAATGTAACATTCTCAGAAGCTGCGGTGCATGTTGTAATAGTATATCGACCATATTCTCTCTTTTGAATAAAAACATGTGCTGGGCTTAATGCATATGGCACATGACAGCTCCTTTTGGATGGTTTCCATCAATTTGTAGCATCGTCATAAATTTTTCTGAGTTCCAATTGAGACGGTGCACTGTAAGCTTCCAATCGTGTCAGTGTCTTGAAGTGTTTTTGCGCGTGTGCATGCAATGGAACTGTTGTGTTTTCACCTTCCAAATTTCTCGAATAGCTCTTCTGGTTTTCCAAGTGCTGTGTTGTAGCATGCATGTACCTTCTTGCTTGGACTCTTTAAACTTGTATGGACGCTACTTGAAAGCATGACGCGGGTCTGGTAGGACAATTCGTTAGCTGTTACCCGTCATAAACTACCAAAAAGGATGTGCCAACTGCGATCAAATCACCTGAATCCTGTCTTCCAAGGCAGGCGTCAGATTTGACCAGCTGCACGGAGGAATCGTGGCCGCTGCCCCATATCATCTCCGGCCCTCTGCAACCTCCAACCTCAAAATGTGTGCAGAGGACAAGCTCAAACATCTTCATCTCAACCAGACGTGACGGGCTGCTTCAAATTTTGGATGATTGTTCCTTGAAAACGATGGCAGTTGTATGCTAGTCTTTTGTCCAAACCAGATAATGAATAGTTATAGCACTGCTGGGTCTATTTGCCTTAAAGAAATGCCATATTTGGTATAGCTCCAGTACCAGCTTGCACCACCCAAATACGTGCTTGTTTGTACAAACCACACGTAGTTGAATTCCTTTTGAGTGTGATTCTTCAACTAATCGAACATGACTGGGAGGAGTACGTCGGTGGGTGACTGTGTCACTGACTTGAGGAGTTATGCAACCTTCAAACGTCGCGGTTAGCTGGTAGGCGTTGAAAACCGAGTGACATGCTCTGCCGAAAAGGATCCTATTGTCGTTGTATTCTCCATTCGTGTTTACGATTATGATATAAACGCCAAAAAAGGGGTGATGATATGAATTGATATCATGATTTTAGGAAAACATATATCCCCTTGAAGCATTTCGCCTTGGGACACTAGTACAAGTCACCTGAGCTGAGCTGCTGACGCCATGTTCCCGTACAGCGTCGCCGTCCTTGCTTTTTGCTGATTCAATCATGGAGCCTTCGTTTGAATTGTTTCAAATGTGAAGCGGCAAAAAATTGAAAGAAAAAGGCCGCTCATAGTAGCACCTAAAAGTCAAATAAATAGTTTGATGAGCCAGAGTAGGAGTACTTGAGTACGAAGCGGCACTATAGTTTTGGTCTCCTTTTCGTTTATTCTTTTGTTGTTTCTTTCTGTTCCCACTACGTCCCCTCTTTTCTCGCACTGTTGATTTGAGGTTTGGTTTGGATTGCAATGGTTCTGTCGTCGTTTTGCCAGAGTTGGAGAGAGCCTATAGGCTCAAGAAACTGAGATACCATCCTATGCCCTATATACGCTACGATAATCTATTAGTATATCTGATTATACAAAATTCTCAAGTGGATAATCTACATGTTAGGAGTACTAATATTAGTATTGTCTTTCACAAAAAAGATATATTAGTATTGTCTCTTCAGTGTTCAGAGCTTCATATCCCCCAACGTTGGTTCAGATTTAGCACAGGTCTCCAGCTACACGTTTTTTGAAAATTCGGATACATGCACCACTAGTGGCAGGGCATACATACTGGTGTGATGCCAAGACCCTTTTCCAATGCACCCATCGGTAGCCCTGTGGCATGATAGTATATGCAACCCAGGCGAGTCAGCCGTGTCTTATCTGTGCCCCTCCGGCCAATCTTTTTCTATGGGTCGCATCGCATGCATGTGCCGGAGCCCCTGTTCTATCGTTTTGTAGGATAGCTACGCATCCAATTGAATATTGCACCTGGCAGCTGTTCCCGCCGAGCTTTCCTCTTCTCCCTACCTACCTTCCGACAGTTTTTGTAATAATTTGCATCTCTTTTCCTTTTCCCAAATATCTCAAGAAAATGAAATAACTCAATCTCTATATTCTGAATTTTGCAGAGCTAGCTTGCAAATCCCCTGTAATCAAACTCTGCAGAAAAGGAGCTTATTTGCAATATGTAATCTTTTTGTTTTTGTGCACATAATGTCTCAAGAAATGACCCAATTGTTGCATTCATTTTTGCAGTGCTTGAATCTTCATCTATCAATATTGGCTGAGCTCATAGCTTATATATACAGTAGATAACTGCAGGGAAAGCACATTTTATCTTAACTGAAGTTTGAACACGTTCCTGATACCATCTAAGGCTAGCTACTTAGCTTGCACCGTCTGAGCATCACCAGCCATGATGAGTTGGGCAACCCCATCATCTGTCATTTTCCGGCGGTAGCCATCAAAATACTTGACGCTGGGGCATCACCGCATGTGACCCTCCCTGTTCTTGCGCTCGGTCTGTAGCCTCGAACGAGATAAAATAGCTGCACGAGCGAACGAACTTATCTCAGGCACTAGAAGCCAGCACCTGCAAGCAGCTTTTTACAGCGACGAGATCTGTCTCTGTCCCCAAGCTTCTCCTTGTCTGAATCCTGGGCATGGCATAAAACAACGTATCACTTGCATCTGCAGGTCTTTACCTCCCTGACCCTTTATGCTTGTGTCTGCATGTGCCGGAGCCCCTGTTCTATCGTTTTGTAGGATAGCTACGCATCCAATTGAATATTGCACCTGGCAGCTGTTCCCGCCGAGCTTTCCTCTTCTCCCTACCTACCTTCCGACAGTTTTTGTAATAATTTGCATCTCTTTTCCTTTTCCCAAATATCTCAAGAAAATGAAATAACTCAATCTCTATATTCTGAATTTTGCAGAGCTAGCTTGCAAATCCCCTGTAATCAAACTCTGCAGAAAAGGAGCTTATTTGCAATATGTAATCTTTTTGTTTTTGTGCACATAATGTCTCAAGAAATGACCCAATTGTTGCATTCATTTTTGCAGTGCTTGAATCTTCATCTATCAATATTGGCTGAGCTCATAGCTTATATATACAGTAGATAACTGCAGGGAAAGCACATTTTATCTTAACTGAAGTTTGAACACGTTCCTGATACCATCTAAGGCTAGCTACTTAGCTTGCACCGTCTGAGCATCACCAGCCATGGTGAGTTGGGCAACCCCATCATCTGTCATTTTCCAGCGGTAGCCATCAAAATACTTACGCTGGGGCATCACCGCATGTGACCCTCCCTGTTCTTGCGCTCGGTCTGTAGCCTCGAACGAGATAAAATAGCTGCACGAGCGAACGAACTTATCTCAGGCACTAGAAGCCAGCACCTGCAAGCAGCTTTTTACAGCGACGAGATCTGTCTCTGTCCCCAAGCTTCTCCTTGTCTGAATCCTGGGCATGGCATAAAACAACGTATCACTTGCATCTGCAGGTCTTTACCTCCCTGACCCTTTATGCTTGTGTCTTTGCGGCGACGCAACCGGCACGATCTCATCAATGAATGTTTCGACCTGAATCTTTCCATGGCTGCCTAAGAGCAAGCCCATCGCGCCTGTCGTTCAGCCAATCCTCAGCCAAGGCAGCCGACAAGCTTTCACAACGCGGCGCCGATTCCTTCTCAAAAGCTGCAGACGGTGGGAGTGATAGTGGGGCCCACGAGCAGATGAAAAACTGAAGCCGCGACCGTCGACGCTGCGAGCGACAAGCAAGCCTTTCTCTCTCTTCTGCACCTGCTTTTTCTGACAGATTCGGTCGATTCGCCCATGCATTGGACCTGCTCTAACCGTAAGTCGATTTCAGAGGACATACCAGAGACCTTCGATTTCCCAGCTTCACATGCTCAATGTTTTTCCCTTTCTGTATGTGTGCGTGTGTTAGAGATGCATCGTCTCCGACATGCGCAAAACGAACAGATTAGTGTCAGTAACCGTTGTAGTAGTAATTTTATTTTTTAAAAAACAAAAAGAAATGGAAGAAAACTACTGGCTCTGCCATGTGCCACATACTGGTTGCCTAGCTTTAGGGGAAGAAAACCTATCTTCAGATATCAAAATGGTGTGTTGGTCGTAGGCTCTGTAGATATTGTTGTAAATTATATGTCGGTGCATGATTGAATATTGTGCTGGATTATGGAAAACGTGTGATTCCGGCCTCTGCAGAACTGCCCACCGACAAACATTACTGCTACTTCTTATATATAAAGATTTTGAAGATGAATAATCGGTGTTATGTTATTAATATTTTATGAAACTGTAAGTTCATTGGTGCAATTGTTTTTTCTTCTTTCCCTCCATTTTGACTTCGACGTCTCCTGTTGTTTGATTTGTGGCTACCTTGTTCAGTTGGGAGCAGAGCACTGTATTATACTCCTATGTGAGATACATCTGTACCCCACACAGGAATAAAGCAAAAACACATTCTTTTGATGAACTTTTCTATGTAATGACGAAGCGGTTGCAGGTTTTCCTGAAACCTGAATAATTAAATATTCTTCTTCGGTGGAGAAGATACACGCACAAAGGTTTGCATCGCCAATCAAATAATAATGCCGCCCCATTTGATCATATTAACAGGCCCACTACTAGTTCCACTTCAGCAAACAATACTACTAACATTTCTTCTTTTGAAAATAAAAGAATCAACCATCCACAAAAAGCTCAAAGCAAATTCTCTACGCTCAACATGAACCCCTAATGCACGGATACTTATTTCCTTCTTTGCGCTTATTCTATTAATATCTCGTACGAAATAAAAAGACCCACATTACATCTTGGATGCCACCTTTTGTTGATAGTAGTCGTAACACAATGTAGTCGGTCACACGTTCAAGTAGCCTCATTTCAGGTGGGGTTAGTGACCTAACCCTCGTAGTTTATAATTAACAATCTGTTTCTTAACAAATGACGCACGCAAAATTTGATCGAGTAGAAGTACATGACATCAAATTCGCATGTGTTAAATTTCGCAGAAAAAAATCGCATGTGTTTAGCTTCACCGAAGAGAAATTAATACGACCAGCCATCGTACAGGCCACCATGGACTTTTCGCCGTATTACCTACGTCCCCAATGGAAGCCTCCGATTCAACCCAGCCGTTGCGTATGATCTGTACGCGTACAGTAGCGCGCAATGCAAGCGTACGTGCATGCGAGTAATTCAAGCTGCAGTACGCGTACACTGTTGGATGTACAAACGTACACGTCGACGGTACATGCATGCATGGCATGGCGCCGCTACAGTGCACCGAGTACCGGCCATGTGCCATGCCCTGGACCAACCACGACCGGCCTGCGTGCGTATACTGTGTGCGTACACGAGGTGGCCCTGTTCATCATTTTCATCTTTTTCCGGGCGTGTTGCAGCACACATGCATGTGAGTGAGCTTTCGTGGGGAGAGCGCGAGAGCATAATTATGAAAAATTACAAGTCAACTAAAGGACGTTTACGTTAGGAGTACGATATATAAACCATACTTGTTGACAGTTGACAAAGATGATTTCGCGGAAATATTAATGTTATGAGATAATGTTATCTGGTCGTGTTAGTTTTTAGTACCTGGCCAGACTGGAGCCGAGCCGTGCCTGCATGTCCTGACTAGCGTGTGTAATGACTAAGCCCTGTCACCTGTGCCGGCCATCCATTGTCAGCCATGAGTGTAGCTGCAAGAAAGCTTTGGCATGCACGTTAGCATATTCCGAGGTTCCAGTCCAGGTTCCAACTGGAATCGACAGTCGAATTGTTAACGAGCACTCTTTTCTCTCTCTCTCTATCCTCATGCAGATGCATTGTCAGACAGCAGCAGCATTGCAGCAGCACTAAAGTTTAACGAGATCTGGTGCTGTGCGGCTCTCAAACATACGTACAACCAGCACTTTACCTATCTGTCTCCACATTTCTGGGCACGTTTGGTTGCCTGGATATGGCCCGGCCTGGCCCGTCGCATACAAGAATTGGATGATTGGTTGCCTGTTTCTCAGCTTGGGACAGGCCCCCACGATGCAAAACGATCGGCACATCCTGGCTCCACGGAAACGCATTTGAGATTCGTTTCTGCCGAGCCTGGCTCGCACCGTGCAGATAGCGCGCACGCGGATGAGGTTTGTGAGAGCGGAAAACGCGGGGTGCAGGCAACCGAACAAAATCACTCCGTGGCCTGGCTGCGTATGAACGACAACCAAACAAAGCGCTAATGCAGCTGAACAGGCTGGCTCATGGGAGCCTGCATCACCGGTGCGAGCCAGGCTGCGTGAAGAAGGAAACCAATCACGCCCTCAGTGGTTGGAATCATAGGCAGTGTACTCGACGTGCTTGCACACTGCTAGTATACTGACTACTGGGTCCTAACGGACGTATCAGTGAATCAGCTGCACAATTTCCTTTTGTTTTCGGGAATGCCGTTTGTTTTCTTCAAAGAACAAAAGTGTAAAGGAAAAGAGAATGCAAGGAGACTAGTTAGAGAAATGCTAGAGTCACGAAACTAAACTCACGAAAATTCACGAACAGCTGATGTGGCCGGTGATAACCACACCATGGCCCGTGATTTCAGGAATGTGATCCGTGATTTAAGGAATTTCAACCAATCTGTTACAGCCACCTAATCATTTCGTGAATTTTCGTAAATGTTTTACGTGACTGTAGCATCGCTCGACTAGTTAAGGACGAAGCCGCGGCCGCTAATTATGGTCTTTTCCTTTTTGGATTTCCTATTTGGTAGCAGTACCGGATGTCTGCATATCATGATTCAGAGTTAGGGATTGCTGCCTCTGAGTAACTTCTTATTTATTTCGTCGTAAACAGACCTTAAAGTGCTCAACAGATAAGTTTTTCCATCACGGTCGAGCTATGCACGGAGCAAAGGAAGGACGACAGCTAGCTATTACGGTTTACGAGAGCTCACGCCCAAAACTTCCAAGTATCCTCTCTACAAGGAGCTACCTGTGTGTCTTGATCAAGAAGCCAAAATATTTCCCAAATATTTCTCTCGCTCGCTCCTTGCTACTATATCCATTATATGTTCTTTTTGTATCCATTATCCAGCATGCACGCTCTCATGTCGTACAATTCATCGATCTTCAGCGTGCATCAAGTTTCGTTTATGCGTGTGTACGCGACTGTGTGTGTGTGTGTTGTATGTGGGGCTGGGTTAGTTGATGAGGGATGATGCCAAATTAGGTGGCACCAACCAGCTAGGCCATGCCCCATTCTTGCATGAGAGAGGTTGCTGATGGGACCCCCGCACACTCGATCCCTACCATGTGGAACGACTCTCGTCTCCAAGAGTCCAACGGCAGCTTGCTTGCTTGGAGGTACCTCTTCAAATTCTCACATTTGATACTACAAAATTAAATATGTTGTTGCAAAATTTAATTATTTGAAATTCCTTACTGATAAAAAGAGAATGATTTAAACTGGGTTCAATATTATGCATCTTGTTTGCAGATAGAGTTGCTGTCGCATTTGGTCTGAGATTAGAGAAACGCGCGAGCACCAAACGGGTAGATGCATGCGAGGGAGAAGAAGCCAGAGAACATGATTGTCACGCACACATGCACGAGCTGGCTTGTGTGGCTTGCCATCATTCGCGCGTCGGCGAGGGGAGAGCCCGAGCCGAGCGGACCGTTGGTTCCCGCCAACGCGGGCGCGCGCGCACGCATAATTATCTTCCTAATGATCGATGGAGCTGCGACCTGATGATCATTTCTTCGTCGGTTGGCACCCGTCATCGTCGACTGATCTGATGAACCCTGAGCGGGTTCCTGGAAAGAGACAGCGCCTTCGATCGGTCGCGCGCAGGCTAATATGCCAGTAGCTTAACGACGGTGATGTGATGTTTCTTCGCATTCTTACATTGCAGTCTACTCCAAGACTGGGTGGCAGAGTAAGAGTGATCAATCGAGCAATTTGGGATGTACTTAAGTTCCTTGCAAGCGATTATCAATTAATTACTTGGTAGTACCATTGTAAACTAGTGGCACTTCATTCCGGTTGCTTTCGAGGCATGGCACTCCTAGCTGTGTCTCTGTATTGCCAGATCAGTTTGTTTTGAAAGACCGTCATATTTGAGATGTCAAACAGGTCCCAAATTTACTGTAGCATAGGATTATGTAATTCCATGACAAGTAGAAAAGAAAAACAAAACCAGCCAATGGGAGCACTTTGGTTACTTCTAAAGGAAAAATGTGTGAGACAAGACCGGCAGAGAAAGGAGGACGATGATGATGATGCGAGCAGAGAAAGATGAAAACGACGGTAACAATTCCACTAATAACAACCATTAGAGAGCAACAGATCAGACTCCGTGAATAGAAAACTGCGGCGTGTACCATCGCAATCATCCTGTTAATGTTAGTGCCACCTACTCAATTGACATTCATGGAGTAAGCACAGAGCAGGCGACTAAAAGGCCACACTAAATTAACTACATTTTTAATTTGTCCTCCTTACTTTATATATTTTCCGGTGCATTATGATGCAAAAATTTCTTGTTTCTACAATGAAATAATTATTATTTGCTACAAAATTGCAGTTAGATTATGTGAGCCTCCTGTGCTCAAACTGATCCTTGATGTTGCCTTCTAAAACAGCATGCCACCGTTCCTTCTTTTTTTCCTGATCCACTATATGGTCAGTTTGTTCGCACAGCAAATATTTTCTTTTGAAACAGAACACACCCCCAAGGGTATTACAGTCATTTCATACCCGCAACATTAGCGGGCAGTAAAACAGAGTGTTATAGTAAGTGGCAGCATTATGAGAGGAGAGAGAAGAGAGAGGTCATGGAGGGGAAGAAGAGAGAGGACTGTTGTAACAGAGAGAGAAGCTGAAAGGCGTGCTCCCACCACCCCCACTCCACCCTCTCTCTCTCTCATCCTTCCTCTGCATTATTTTCTCTCTCCTCCGTCTCCACCTCTCCCCTTTATTCTCTCTCCCCTCTTCCCAGCTCCTCCTCGCCTGTCTGCTTCCCTGCTGCGCGCTTGCTCTTCCTCCTCCCCTTCTCCACCTCCCCATTCCGAAGCCGCACGAACTGAGCTCGCGAGAAGAAAAAGTGAAGGCGGCAAACTAGGCGAGACTGCAACGTGCTCGCCATTTTCTTGAGGTAAACAGAGCTGTTGCCCCCCCCCACCGCAACCTGTTCCTTCTTGTTTCGGCGATTTCTCGCCTCCTTCAGAACTGTTCTTGCATCGAAAAGTGGCAGCTTTGACGTTATTGGGATCTTTGGGGGCAGTAGAGACCAATCCGCGGGAGGGCAATGTAGGTGCTCGGAGTTTCACTGTGTCGGTGGAGCTAGAACGCTGTGAGATTTTGAGAGATTCGTCGGTGCCAGGACTTGGATCTGCGCTCGAAGCGCGTCTTGCGTTCGGTTTGCGCCCCACCAACCGAGTTCAGAGGCTGCCATTCTTTCAACCGCCCTCGGCGCCGACCGCGCGTCAGTCCAGATCCAGGCGTCCTTCGGCCGCAACCACGCCTATCGTCCTTTCTCCGTAGCCCTACTCGTCGTTCTCGTCCCCTAGCTGGACTGGGGATGGACTGAAACTTCATTTGAACTTGTTTCGATTCTTCTTTAGCCAGTAAGGATGCCATAACTGTGCCTCAAATCCAAATCCTTCTGGGAAGAAATGCAGTCTGTTTTTGATTGGTTTTCTGCGTGTCTCCTAATACCAGCTTGACCTTCCTACTTTCCTGGCACCTTTCTTTTTAATTGGCTTACCCCGCTCACTCTTTTACTTTGTTCATATTTGAGTTGGATGCTAGGTGGAATGCTAAATCGATAGTTGGGGCGGTAAATTATTATGTCGGCAAGTGTGAGTGCAGAGTTCTTTGCTGAAACTCTAAGCTTCACCTGAGATCTGACAGTGTCGGTGCCAAATTGCTGTACATTTTAGGGTACGTTGTTGGGTAAATAATTAGAAAACATATTTCACTTTGCGTAGGACACGCACTTCGTCCTAATGATGCTATTGCCTGACTCAAAACTTTGACGATTTCTTATGTTTTCTTAGTGTGGTCACTGGTCAGTGTTTCAGGGGAGACGTCTCCATAAATTCTGCATGTTCTTTGTGTGGGGGGGGGGGGGGGGAACTTAACTTTTTTTTCCCCTTGCAAAGCATTCTTCAGTAAACAGAAAATACAGCCTGAACTTGTAATGGGGCCAATAACGCAAAATCTTTCCTTCAGTCCTTGTTTCTCTAAGTTACTACTGCAAGAGTAAGGTTTAACATATGATTTTGCCATGCTTAGACTATGGTCCGAGAAATGATGTTTATTTCCTTTTATATATCACCTTTAATGACCCTTAGCTGCAGTATTATTCTGTGACCTCGAACGCGGTACAAGATCTTTAGGAGGAAAACAATGAATAATCAAGTGATTAGTTTGTTCTGTCAAGTGACAAGATTTGTGGAACTTTTCGCTGAGCCACAAATGGCATTGCCAAAGAGTTTGTGAATATCTGTAGCAATAGTTGTAAGAAATGTGCTTATCTCTTCTCGGAATTTCTTTTCTAAACCATCCTTTAAGAATTGGTGCAAACTCTAATTCATTTCTTGCTTTGTCTGAAGCATCAAATGAATAGTTTTAATTACATATAGGAGTACTTTTCATATGCAACAGAACTGGTTAATTTCATAATATGGACCTGGTCATATGGTAATTGACACAACATGATGTGCTAGGTACCTTTCATCTAAAATTTACTTGACGTTTACCAATTTTGTCTTCATTATTTGTGGTATTCCTACCATAGTTGATCTTCTCTGATCTGCATGCCATTTTCTGTGATGATTATTTCCTGCTGATGTGGCACCAGGAATTTATTAACATGCATTGATTTGATGCTTTTGTTTTCAGGAGCTGATGCAATGTGTGTGTTTTAATTTGAGAAGGGCAGCTATGCATGTCAAGGTGCAAATATAGCCTAACTTGGTTACACCGCACAGGTGCTTGAACGTTCAAGGGGTAGTTGATTGCACTGGTTAAGAAGATGGGTTCTAGGTTTCCATCGTATCAAGTGGGAAATGGCATGTACGTTTCTGGCCGACCCGAACCACCTAAGGAGAAGGCCCCAACCATTTGCTCCACTGCAATGCCATATACTGGTGGTGACATCAAGAAATCTGGAGAGCTAGGGAAAATGTTTGATCTCCATGTTGAAAAATCAAGAAAATCCGGTCCTCTAGGCAACGCCCCATCAAGGAATCCTTCATTTGGAGGTGCTGCTTCAAACTCTGGACCTGTTTCCAACGTAGGTGGTCGCAGTTACTCGGGCTCTCTTTCATCTTCAGTTCCTGGCGCTGGAGGGTCAGCCAGAGCAAAGTCAAACTCCGGTCCACTCAATAAGCATGGAGAACCAACTAAGAGGTCATCTGGTCCCCAGTCTGGGGCCGGGACCCCAATGGCGCGACAGAATTCTGGCCCTCTACCTCCTGTGCTTCCGACAACTGGACTCATCACATCTGGTCCTATCTCAGGGCCTCAATCAATTGGTGCTCCGAGAAAAGTATCTGGGCCACTTGATTCTGTTGCATCCATGAAAATGCGCGCCACATCCTTTGCTCACAATCCAGCTGTTACTAATCTCAACACTGAAGATAGGTACCTTTCATCTAAAATTTACTTGACGTTTACCAATTTTGTCTTCATTATTTGTGGTATTCCTACCATAGTTGATCTTCTCTGATCTGCATGCCATTTTCTGTGATGATTATTTCCTGCTGATGTGGCACCAGGAATTTATTAACATGCATTGATTTGATGCTTTTGTTTTCAGGAGCTGATGCAATGTGTGTGTTTTAATTTGAGAAGGGCAGCTATGCATGTCAAGGTGCAAATATAGCCTAACTTGGTTACACCGCACAGGTGCTTGAACGTTCAAGGGGTAGTTGATTGCACTGGTTAAGAAGATGGGTTCTAGGTTTCCATCGTATCAAGTGGGAAATGGCATGTACGTTTCTGGCCGACCTGAACCACCTAAGGAGAAGGCCCCAACCATTTGCTCCACTGCAATGCCATATACTGGTGGTGACATCAAGAAATCTGGAGAGCTAGGGAAAATGTTTGATCTCCATGTTGAAAAATCAAGAAAATCCGGTCCTCTAGGCAACGCCCCATCAAGGAATCCTTCATTTGGAGGTGCTGCTTCAAACTCTGGACCTGTTTCCAACGTAGGTGGTCGCAGTTACTCGGGCTCTCTTTCATCTTCAGTTCCTGGCGCTGGAGGGTCAGCCAGAGCAAAGTCAAACTCCGGTCCACTCAATAAGCATGGAGAACCAACTAAGAGGTCATCTGGTCCCCAGTCTGGGGCCGGGACCCCAATGGCGCGACAGAATTCTGGCCCTCTACCTCCTGTGCTTCCGACAACTGGACTCATCACATCTGGTCCTATCTCAGGGCCTCAATCAATTGGTGCTCCGAGAAAAGTATCTGGGCCACTTGATTCTGTTGCATCCATGAAAATGCGCGCCACATCCTTTGCTCACAATCCAGCTGTTACTAATCTCAACACTGAAGAAGGCTACTCAATTCAGGGAAGCTTCTCGAAGCCAATACTCTGGGCTGTGATTCTGCTTTTCGTTATGGGTTTCATGGCAGGTGGCTTCATTCTTGGTGCTGTTCACAATCCAATTTTGCTGATAGTTGTTGTGGTGATATTTTGTTTTGTTGCTTCACTTGTGATCTGGAATGTTTGCTGGGGAAGGAGAGGCGCGATTGGATTTGTTAATCGCCATCCTGATGCTGATCTCAGAACTGCCAGAGATGGACAGTATGTAAAAGTGTTTCATTTCCAAATAGTGCTATTTCTTCTATTTTTAAGCATTTAGTGGTAACAAGTTTTTGAACATCCACAGGTTGTTACTTGTGGAAATTTCCCCCTCGAGTCATCATTTCAAAGGGTCCCAAGATGCGTGTACACTTCCACTTGCTTGTATGAGTACAGGGGGTGGGATTCCAAAGCTGCTAACACTGGGCATCGCTACGTGGGGTTTACGTTCAATGGAGGTGAATATTTTAACATTAAATAAATATTAAAAACTACAGTTCAAAAATTTTTGCTATGAATTACTGCATGTATGTTTATCTTAAACATGCCTTGACCTCTGACATTTTCCTGCAACCATTGCAGCGACATGTGGTTGATTTCTACATCTCAGATTTTCAGTCCGGGCTTCGCGCATTGGTCAAAAGTGGAAGTGGTGCACGAGTGACCCCGTATGTTGATGAATCTGTTGTAATCGACATCAACCCTGACAACAAGGATATGTCCCCTGAATTTTTGAGATGGCTACGGGAAAAAAACCTGTCAAGCGATGATCGTATTATGCGCCTAAAAGAAGGGTATTGCTTTTCTCCCCTACTGGAATGCACAAGCTTGAAACTTTCTTTTGTTACAAAAGAAGATTCAACAAATGATACTAGCAACTGATTACATTTACTTGGTCTTTTACCTGTAGATATATTAAGGAAGGCAGCACTGTGAGTGTTATGGGGGTTGTCCAAAGGAATGAGAACGTGCTGATGATAGTTCCTCCATCGGAGCCTATCTCAACTGGTTGCCAGTGGGGCAAGTGTGTCCTCCCAACAAACCTTGACGGACTAGTCCTGAGATGTGAAGATACTTCAAATATCGATGTGATTCCAGTTTAGCAAAGCTGGGTGCTGGACGAGTCACTGCCAAAGAAAAAGTGCTT
>LAPY01000355.1:215749-229078 GCA_000970635.1 Eragrostis tef | reverse complement strand
CAAATTTACTTGTCGGCCGGTTTCACAACACCGACAATAACCGGTGAAGCGAAGCAGAGGCAGTGGTTCTTGTTGAATCTTTCTTATAGGTTGTTCAGTTTTTGTTGGTTCTTCCTTTTCCTGAACAACCAAATCTTCTTGTTTGGTGGGCTCTAAAGTGCTTTTGAGTATTATTGATGAGATAACTTCTTGTTTCTTTTTTAATTTCTCATTTGCATCTAACAATGTTGAATTTAACTAGATGATTTACCATAAAATCTAGCAGTTTATTCATTCGCAAAAAAAATCTAGCAGTTTATTAGTAAAACATAGCGGTTTAGTGTTTCTTCTGTCTGAATTTTGTCCCGTCTATCAAGCGGTTTCACCGGTTTTTTGCAAAAAATTGCAAAAAAAAGTTGGTTTTGTAAACATTGGCCTGGCTGGTGGTACTAACGTGGCGTAATTCACCGGGGATGTAATTTAACCATCTGGTTGACGTGAACCCTGCTGTTGATTTACCGGATACAATACTACTTCTCGATGCACTTTAGATTCCATATTTTTTTAAAAATCTAATTACAACCCTATGCACTTTAGATTCCATATTTTTAAAAAAATCTAATTACAACCCTATGCACTTTAGATTCCAAATTTTTCTAAAAAATATAATTACAACCCTATGCACTTTAGATTCCAATTTTTTTTAAAAAAAATCGTATGCATTTTATGGTTGCTTCATGTCTTCGTGTTTATTAGATTCCTTTATTAGATTCCTTTATAGAAGTGGTAACCAGTGTTTAATTTCATCAGCAGGTGGCACCGACTACATCCCTGGCCCATGGATATACATGCAATGTATCCCGTTTCTCAATTCTTATTGTGTCAGGCCCAATGGTTTTGAACGGCCCAAGTAGAGATGTGAGACCCGTCTTGCTCGCACGGTCATTGATTTTCTTTTTTTCAAGAGAGGCATAAATTTTCCAGTGAAATGTTCATTTCTTTTAGTTAATGAAAAAAAGAGTATCTAGCCTTGGCCTCAAAAGAGGCTAAAACCAGTTACCGCAATCGAAATAAAACGAAATGGTGACATAATCAACAGCCGGAGTATCAGGATTCACGACTGATAGAGATAAAAAAAAATGTCAACTTCAAAGTTCATTTCAAATTCATCAATAGCCGGGAAACATTTGCATTTCTCACGAATTCGCAACTCATACAAACAAGACAGCACCTTTTCAGCTAGCAAGAATTTGGAAACCTTAGGTCGTTAACATTTAAAACCTGCACCTATTTTTTTTTTCACTGCAGGGCTCGCCCAAAATTTCATTACTGAATTAAATCTAAGCAACGAAATTACTGCTGCTCACCCAAAATAAGTTCCCAGTTCACGTACGGAAATGTAAAAGGCAGAAATTAAGTCTAAGAGAAGCTACTGTTGGGCCAGTATTACAGGTTTCACAGCCAGTCGACCCAAAAACTCCACAAACTAGCAAAGCGATCATCTCTCTGGGATTTGGCTCCCTCTTCCCAGAAGATGGCTGCTAGCTCCGCAATACTCGTATAAAATTTATCCCCTCCTTTTAAGTAATGCTTTATCCACACAAAATACTGTTCCATGGACTCAGGTCTGCATCTCGCTCCTATTATCATGGCGACTACGCTCCACACATACTCCACTGTATTGCAACCGAAAAGCAAGTGTTGTATGATTTCGTCATTGCCGAAGGCACACTTAGGGTCACATATGAATATGAATGTTAATCCACATCAGCTGTCCAATTCCAAGTAGATGTTTCCATGCATAATCCTCTTTCGGATGTAGGCAATATCATGTTAAATTGCCCTCCGTCGGCTGCAGTGCGATCTGCATGGCTGCTAGCCCCCCAATATAAAATTTATCCCCTCCTTTTAAGTAATGCTTTATCCACACAAAATACTGTTCCATGGACTCAGGTCTGCATCTCGCTCCTATTATCATGGCGACTACGCTCCACACATACTCCACTGTATTGCAACCGAAAAGCAAGTGTTGTATGATTTCGTCATTGCCGAAGGCACACTTAGGGTCACATATGAATATGAATGTTAATCCACATCAGCTGTCCAATTCCAAGTAGATGTTTCCATGCATAATCCTCTTTCGGATGTAGGCAATATCATGTTAAATTGCCCTCCGTCGGCTGCAGTGCGATCTGCGCTGCAGTGCACCATCTTTTGTGACTTCCATTGACAGCAGCGCAATCCCAACCAGGCCATTTTCTTTGAGGAGCCGATCCATCCAGGACGAGCTCGTCCTTCGCGGAGAAGGACTTGGTCATCCGGTGAATTTTGAGGAACAAGCCGCTGATGAGTTTTTGTTCTGTGTATTAACTAGCGGAGGACGACATGGAGACTGTCCTGCAAACAAAATGAAAAGTTTAGCTTCGGATAAACAAAACCAAACAAGCTGTACATGGACAATTCAGTCACACAACGAAGTCCTGAATGCTGGGAGCTTTTTTCTTGCATTTCTAAAATACTGTCAAGAAACTAATCTAAGCTTACAACTTACTGTTCAAATATTCCTAATCAAGCAGCAAGGAGAACAGTGCATTTAAAGAGCTGCTATATCATCAAACATTCAAGCATAAACATATACCAAACCATCTCAAACATCATATAATTAGATCAGCAAAAGCTCCCACAAACCAAAACGGCATTACCATTCAACATGGGAACAAAATGCCTCATTAGTTATACACTGTAACCTGTTGTTTACAGTGGTAAACAAGCTCTCGTAAATCAAAATATCATGGTCGTACTTGATAGTGAAACAAGATGCCTGACCAGAACATTCGTGCCAAGCGTTGCCATTCCTGCAAGTAAGTAACCTGAACACCGGACAATGGCCATGCTGTTCTCCCTATCTTAATGCAAAGTATAAGAGCTATATAGAGAAACATAGTTAACAACACTAAAGTGATTAGTCAGTACTTCTATGCTAAAGCAAAAATCAACATGCCATATGGTGGAAAACATATATTTTAATTGCACGATATGTTTCAAACATAATCAACAAAAGACAAAAAAACAAGACGATTCTTCCAGGATATCCTATTTTGAACAGAATGCCCTTTTAAAACAATCGCTTCCAGAAAGAATCTGGGTTCCCTGTGGGCAAGGATGAAAGGCAAGCATTCTTTTTGTTGATCAAAACCTAGCAATGTTCAACTAAAACAATCTCCTATTAAATAATTTATCACAGGAAAGTAGCGTCTGAATATCAGCACTGATTACTTGTAGAATCTGTACTGGCCAATATGAAAATATATAATCACAGAACTATCTTTCGTTTATTATGAGTCCAATTTCATACCTAAAACTCATAAAAATTGTGCCCAACCAATTTTAAACAGCAACCTGGTAAAGATCATTTTTTTCTGGAGTGGATACAATAGGAGAGGCTACCACTGCGTTAATTAAATTAGTAACCAAATTGTACAACGATCAAGAGAAAGCGTTGTAAAGCAAGAAAAAGGATAGAGCTGCCCTCAACTGTAGTCTAGTATTTGCCGTTCAAAACCGGTAACTGATAGTTAATGACAATTACCATATTTGGCAGCTACGAGTCACCTTTCACCATATACAGTTTCTCTTAGAACAATATTAAAACATGTTCAATTTGAAGAAATCGATTTATATTTTTTTTATATATGCTCTGGATACAAATAGGCCTTTTACCTCTTGGTGTTCTTATCAATCGTATTGACAACGGAATAAAAGTTATGCTACTGTAAAAGAAATGTTTTCCATATTAGGGCCTAGAACCATTTGGGCCTACACACATATGACATGAGTATAAAACACTCTAAAATGCTGAAATCAAGCTTACACAAAATTCCCTTGATGGTTGAGACAATAGCTAATCATCATTTATTTAGTATACCCACTATGGGTTGATCCATAAATGTGACAACTGTAGTTACTATTTACCTTCCTTCTGGCAAATAAAGGTAGTCACATTAAGGTAGCACAAAATGGCAGTGAATTGGTGATAACCAATATGTAAAACATACTAAGTTCAGGCAATGCAGTTAGTGCAAATTTGCACTAAGCTTCTTGTCTAAACGTCATGAAAAAGAAATTGGAGGGACTATTTACATTTGCCAGAATGCAGGGCTACAGTCAAATTTATCCCCCTCATCAGAAAGGATTATATATGTCTATAAACCAGCAACTCACATTTTGGACACATGCATTACGTGAGGAAGCAAAATACTGATGTAAAGGGGTTAGTACCGCCACTAGTTTGTTATGCCAGAATCCTATCAATGAAGCACAATCACACTACAGAGATGCATACAAAATAAATGCCCCTTTCATACTTCGTAAGCATTTGTAAACAAGGGATTCCTTAAAATAAATAGCTTCCTTGATAACTTATTGAAAATCTGAACAATATAATCCGTTTCATAAATAGTTTTCTTGGAAAACTTTAGTTGAAACAATTTTAATCTGTATATTACATTGCTAAGTAATACTATGAAACAAGTTTTCAGCTAGGTATAAAGTAGTAAGATGCAAAGTAAAAAAAAATCTAATTAAATACATATATGCGTTTGACATTTTTATGGTTTTGGACTAGTGTGTTTGACATAAGTTCAAACTAAGACACAACAGCGATATCACACAACACCGCCCACCATGATGATTTCCGATACAAGCCATCACTGTCGTTGGGTTCGGTTCGGTGACTGAGGAATGGTTGCTGTGGGGAAAGAGAAAGGGCAAAAGGGAGTTTATACCTAGTGGGCTGTGATGCAAGTCGGTGGGCGAGGAGAAATGGTTGCTGTGGGGAAAGATAAAGGGGACATATACCTAGTGGGCTGTGATGCAACAATTTACATTACGACATAGCTGCATCAATCTATGAACTTTTATTTCCACCCAGTTATGACACTATACAAATAAAAACATTTATATAGGTCAAAAACCAACAAGTGTATGAAGCATTAACCTAGAATTGTTCGAAGTGTATGAAGCATTAACCAGCAAGTGTATGAAGCACCAACAAGTGTATCAAGCCAAGGGAACACCACATAACATACATAGCCAGTGAGCAGAAAGCCTATTGGCTTTGTGGATCCTAAGACTGACAAGCAACTTCGGAAAATGGCAAAACATGCCCACATGTCTGTAGCTGAAAGGCTTCTCAAAGAGTTTGGCTGTTCCATCTGCCGTAACTTTTGTAAGAGTTGTTTGCTTGGGGCTTATGAAAGCCAGTCCTCTATGAGAGATAGAAGCTGTGGTGGTCAGACTTTAAGGAATCAGAAGATTGTGAAGAAGTGCCCGTCCTGCCCAACTGACATTTGTGACTTCGTGTCGAATCCACAGATAAACCGAGAAATGATGGAATTGATCAAGTCATTGCAACGGAAGGCTATTGAAGAAGCTGACGTGAAGGTGGCTTCAGATGGTGAGGAATGTGATGATGATGCTGAGGATTGTGATGATGATGGTGATGACTCGGAGGAAAATGACGATGTTGTGGGGAAGGAGGAAGATAACATCAGCTTGAATGAGGAAGAGCAGGACAGTGCTGGGGATAAGAAGACAGAATGCCCCAATGCCCCATTGATGGTTCAAATGTGAATGCTCTGTCAAGATGATTGTTGACTTCAAGGAGGAAAGGCAACCAGCAAGTGTATGAAGCACAAACAAGTGTATCAAGCCAATGGAACACCACATAACATACATAGCCAGTGAGCAGAAAGCCTATTGCCTAAGACTGACAAGCAACTTCGGAAAATGGCAAAACATGCCCACATGTCTGTAGCTGAAAGGCTTCTCAAAGAGATTGGTTGTTCCATCTGCCGTAACTTTTGTAAGGGTTGTTTGCTTGGGGCTTATGAAAGCCAGTCCTCTATGAGTGATAGAAGTTGTGGTGGTCAGACTTTAAGGAATCAGAAGATTGTGAAGGAAGTGCCCCTCCTGCCCAACTGACATTTGTGACTTCGTGTCGAATCCACAGATAAACCGAGAAATGATGGAATTGATCAAGTCATTGCAACGGAAGGCTATTGAAGAAGCTGACGTGAAGGTGGCTTCAGATGGTGAGGAATGTGATGATGATGCTGAGGATTGTGATGATGATGGTGATGACTCGGAGGAAAATAATGATGCTGTGGGGAAGGAGGAAGATAACATCAGCTTGAATGAGGAAGAGCAGGACAATGCTGGGGATAAGAAGACAGAATGCCCCATTGATGATTCAAATGTGAATGCTGATGGTTCTGTCAAGATGATTGTTGACATCAAGGAGGAAAGGCAACCAGCAAGTGTATGAAGCACAAACAAGTGTATGAAGCACAAAAAAGTGTCTCAAGCCAATGGAACACCACATAACATACATAGCCAGTGAGCAGAAAGCCTATTGGCTTTGTGGATCCTAAGACTGACAAGCAACTTCGGAAAATGGCAAAACATGCCCACATGTCTGTAGCTGAAAGGCTTCTCAAAGAGTTTGGTTGTTCCATCTGCCATAACTTTTGTAAGGGTTGTTTGCTTGGGGCTTATGAAAGCTAGTCCTCTATGAGTGATAGAAGTTGTGGTGGTCAGACTTTAAGGAATTAGAAGATTGTGAAGAAGTGTCCGTCCTGCCCAACTGACATTTGTGACTTCGTGTCGAATCCACAGATAAACCGAGAAATGATGGAACTGATCGAGTCATTGCAACGGAAGGCTATTGAAGAAGCTGACATGAAGGTGGCTTCAGATGGTGACGAATCTGATGATGCTGTGGGAAAGGATGAAGATAACATCAGCTTGAATGAGGAAGAGCAGGACAGTGCTGGGGATAAGAAGACAAAATGCCCCATTAATGATTCAAATGTGAATGTTGATGGTTCTGTCAAGATGATTGTTGGCATCAAGGAGGAAAGACAACGTCCTAAGAAGCACAAAGGGGGTGGTGCTGAGAAAGGAAAAGATGATAAGAAGACCAAGATGAGCGCACCTGAAGTTGTGGCTGTGCTAGTTGAAGAAAACGCTGCCAAACAGACCAAGAAGGGTTCCGAGGGGGTTGAAAACAAAGAAATCCAGCAACAGTCTCACAAGCGCTCAAGGCCTAATGGATAAGGCTATTCACTTATACTCCAACAGTATGAAAGTTCTTGACCCATAACACTGTAAGTATGGCAGATTAAATCCATATGTGTTTGACATTTTTTTTTTGAACAAGTGTGTTTGACATAAATTTCAAACGAAGACACGACTGCGGCATGTGAACTAAACAATCAAACACTGTAATGCAATGTGCCGCTTGGAGCCCTTGGTCTCGCCATTTGCAACCATGGTGAGAAAAACAGTTAGAGCACAAAGTGTTTGTTACATGTGAGAACTAGCCATGAATTAATGTTATAAACACTTGGGTTGGTAGTGTAGCGCATGGGTGTGGCCATCAGTGGCGGAGCTAGAGGGTGGACAGCGGCCCACCCTAAGATTTGGGCCAGCGACCCACCCCACCCCTGCCCAAAGAGCCAAGCCGAGCCTGGGAAGCGAACACCAGGCAAATGCCAAGCCGAAGGCGAGCGAAACGAGCGAGCTGGCAGCAGCGGCGATGGAGGCGCCCCTGCCGCGCCGTTGTTCCGTGTAGATCAGTAGGTTGATTCTTGTGAAACGGAGAGTCTTTGGTTAGCTGGTGTGTGCTCGATCTTTCTCGGCTTTGGTTGTGGGGTACAAGCTCCGGCCGTCGGGGCTTGTTGATTGACACACTTCATCTGATTTTGGTGCTTTTGATTGTTATATATCATTATTCCTTTCTGAAAACACTTGATTGCGATGGTAAAAATGAAGAAACTAAGTTTAAGGAATTGCTAGGCCATTGGAGTTTTGACTGGATTTAAGGCAATTCCCCAATATATTGATTGTGTATAATTAAAAATAGCACATGGCAACTATTGGTAAACCACCGTGAAAGGTGATTATCCTGAACTGCTTTATTTTTTAGCTCTTCTCTGAGCCATGCAAAAACGTGCTACAGTAAATGTACCTTGTACGTTCTTGTTGGGGAAAAAAAAAATTCTCGGCCCCTCCCTAGCTTCAAATTCTAGCTCCGTCACTGGTGGCCATGTGGATGTGGCAAATTTGGCATTTTAAGAAACTTCCTTGCTAAAAGAGCGAAAATTTACCATAAACATTACATTCACAAATAGCTATTTCAAAATAATCAGGTAGTACCTAATCGAGCTAGCCTCATGTACCGTAGCATTATCGCCACCCTTGCACTGTCATCGTCGCATGCAAAGTTGACATGAAGGGCCACAATGACATTGGGTGCAACTGCGTGCCCCAATGCAAGGTAAGGAGTACGACGTTGATGCCGATCCACTGCTATATTGGCGCTAAGCGCTTGAGCGGCACTCGCCAGCCTAAAATGGATTATTGAACGCACGTGGCTCCACAAGCGGCAACCAAAGGGTAGCCATATCAAGCAACTAGCGTGTAGCTTTTCCATCTAGTGTCTAGTGTGCAGAGAACTGGGGAGAAGGGAGCACCCAGAATGGGCTCGTCGCGGACAACTGCATATGCAACAGCTTGTCCAATTGGCCAAAGCTGCAACGGTGGGGTGGAGAGGTGTGGCGGGCAACAACTGTGCTGGGGAAGAAGGGCAGTTGCTGTGGCAATTTTGTTGTGGGAGTAGAGCGTTGAGCAATTGGAAGTTCAGTCGGCTTAACCGGACCAAGTGGCTACAAGGTGGGTCGCATCTGTTGATAGAATGGTAGGCGGAGCAAAACAAAAAACTAAGAGCATCTCCAGCAGAGTTGCTAAAACAAAATTGCTAAAACTGGATTTGAGTGTAGGAGAGAGAAGATTTAGCAAAAACATTTGTGCTCCTCTCTAGCAGAATTGCTAAAACAGAATACCTATAAAGCTTTCTGTAATTACTCATAATTGTTAAGGGGGTTTTCATAAAAACAACAAGACATAGAAAAACTATGAATTATTACAACTTTAAGCGAGGACTCTTTTGCAAAATCAGCAACCTTATCCACACACTTTCTGAACGACGAACAACTCCGATCCAATCACCCACGCCGCTCCAGCTCCACAGCTCGCCATCCATGGTGGCCTTCCTGCTCGCCTGCCGTCACCGCCTCAAGTCTGCCCGCCTCCTCTCGCTCGCCTTCCATGGCGCACCCCTCGAGCTCGCCCGCGTCAGCACCGCAAAACAACTCGCCTCCGCCAAAAGCTAACCTTCCATGGCGGCCCCTCCAGCTCTCCCATGCCATCGCCGCTTCAAGCTCGCTCGCCGTTGCCGCGTCAAGCTCGCCCACGCTGTCGTCTCAGGGAGCCGCGGGAGGGGGCTCGGTAGCGGAATCGGGACGGCGGCGAGCTTTTATAGACAACGCGGCGCGGTTTTGGGGCAGCGAAAGGTGGTTGTGGCCCTTCATGGCGCCACTGCTGGCCGGAATCGGAAGGGAAGAGGGAGGAGCGACGATGGAGCACGCGGCAGGGTGAGCGGAAAAGTCCGGCGCAGAGCAGTTGGCTGTTCGCGCGCTCGGTTGTGAAGTTTTAGCAATCCAGCCTCGCGTTGCCATATTTGAGTCTAGGAGAGAGAAATTTAGGCTATAGCCTAAAAATTTTAGGTATAGCAATCCATACTGGAGCAGATTTTTGACTGTTTTTAGGCTTTCTGGTAGTTTTTAGGTATAGCAATCCAATTTGACAATGCTGCTGGAGATGCTCTAAGCACTGTTAAACTAGCAAAGTTGGCTAGAATAATGCTAGGTTAGCAAACCCCTTTGCCAAGAGTGCTACAGGGGTAATTTTCCCTAAAACTAAACAATCACATCTGCTCCTGCTATTGTCTACCATTTACGATAACTTTTCTAGGATATCTGCTATAGCTTTACAAAACCCAAAAAAAAACCCAATAACACAGGATGACTTCTGAAATGCCTACAGCAACCACAGAACGAATCACATTCAGGTGCGAAATTGAATCTAGCGCTTGTCACAACGTCCTCAGGACGATGAAGTTGAGAAACAGGGACGTAGGCTGATACGAAAGGGAGTGTGCCTATTCGGGATGCTGGTACGAGACATGGGACGTGTACGAGCTATTTTGGTGATGATCGATGATGGGCATTGGTACTTGGGAAATGCTTCTCTAAACAACTTATGTATCGAGGAATTCGCTGCAAGTTCCACGCATGGAATCAATCACTTGTTGAACCGTCATTTTCTCGCCCAACTCCACTGGGACTTGCAGACGAGCAGCCACAGGACTTACTCGTAATCGATGCAGCGAGCAGACGCTTTCTATTCTTCCTCCTCGCTACTTCTCTCTCCTCCCAAAACACCTTCCATTGCCTGCAGCCGGCCATCAACTCGCATCCGGAACCAGCATTCCAGATACTTCTAATTTCGACGGGTGCCCACTCCACAGGTCTGGCCGGCCGCCATTCCATGGCTTCCGCATCCACCTTCCCTTCTCCATCTGCCATAAATAGACCCCCCCCCCCCCCCCCCCCCCCCCCCCCCCCCCCCCCGGGTCGTGTCCCAGGCGGCAAACCCACATCTCCCCGAGGACCCCGATCCGTGCTCCTGAACAAACCCAAATCGCCCTCATCCCGCGTCCCGTGCGATGTTCTAACTTCTAACAACAAAGCAAGCGTGCAAGGGGGAATCAGAACGTACCGCGGGAATAGGACGCGCCGGACGAAACCCTAGCCAAGGGGGCGGCCCCCGGTCGCGCCGCCGGAGGCCGCGACAGCAGTCCCTGGCGATCAACGCCGCGACCGGAGCTCCTCCCCGTGCTCCCGCCGCTGCCGCCGTCGCTGCTCGTCATCGCTCGGCGGATACGGATCCTCGATTTGTCTCGAGGAGATTTTGGGATTGGGAGCGGTGGAAGGAACTGAAGAAGCTCGCCGGCGTGTTTTGTCTCGAGGCGCGGCTCCTCTCGCGTTTGGTGCGTGCCTGTGCCGCGGGGTTCGAATGGGGCCTTCGGCGGCTCGGCCACCTGGCAATAGCCGCGCACCGGTGCGTTGGGGCTTTGCCTGGCGCGGCAGGGTTTTTGGGTTTTTTACGAGTCGTTCTGAGCTGCAAGCTGCAATGATATTCCTCAGGGCAGGGGTGTTCTTCGAATTCCCAAGGTTTGAGAGTTTATGAAAAATATAACGGCGTAAAGCACTAGATGAGTATCACATCCATGGCTATGAATCTTAAACCTATCTACTATACTTCGCAAACAAAAAAAGAGTATTATTAAACCTATATGCGAGTATGAGAAAGCGAAAGGTAGAAGAAAATAACATGTAGGACCACAAAAAAATAGACTAATTGCCATCGAACAAGCACTGACTCTTTATGCGAGCATGAGAAGGCGGGAGGTAGAAGACGGAGACTTACGTATAAGGCAAAAAGACGACAAGAAAGAGTGTGCATGTAAAATAATCGTAACTTCATTTATGATATTCCTTGTTTTGGCCATACCAAAACAATTAACAGTTTGCACCTATAATATTAACGAAATAGTAGCGGTGACACATGCATGCAGATTTCTTGCATCCATGCTTATTTATTTATTTTTCTTACATTTTTCTTGTTTTAGTTTTATAAGATGTTTGCAATATAGTAAGCTATAAATTTATTTACCCTATATTATTTTTCATTTACCATATATAGTCTTTTAAGATTATTTTTCTTCTTGAATAGTGGAATGTGTTTTTTTTTTCTTATAAACCAGTTACGCTCTTTTCATTCGACATGTTCATGTGCTTTGTTGGTGTTTATGAAGTTGAGCTTCATCAAGCGAGGTATCAAGTTTATATGTGCACTCTAGGATTAGAGGTAGTAAGCAAAAACTGAGACTATTTTTAAAAGGAAGCTAAAAGGTTTTTCCTATAGATAGAACCATTTAGAGATAGAGGGCACAAAAAAAGGAAAAAATAACATAGACAAGATGATAAACAACAAGTTTAACCACTAAGACACCATTCGAGACAAGTAGGAAAACGACTCTCATGATGAGAGTCGATAGAGCTCTACAGGTAGAAGAAAGATTTACATCCAAATGTTAGGGGGCATTGACACAAATAACATTCCATTTCTGTTGAACTACCATAAGAATCAGGGAGGATTTTCTAAAACCGATAATCATTTATAGGGAAATCATTAAATTTCTAGGTTTTTTTTGAGAATTACACAGTACAACGCAGACGCTCACAACGTGCATACACACTCACCCCTATGAACACACGTACGCCAACCCTACCCCTATGAGCACCTCCGAAGAACTGAGCACCCGACAGATCTAGAGATTCCTGAATTTCTAGTTTTTTTTTTTGAGATCATTAAATTTCTAGTAAGGCTGCGTCCTTGGTGTGGATGGCCCAATCGTTCCTTGCAACAACTGAACCGATCGGTCCAATACTCCTTAAGAAATCCAATTAGGCCCACTAGAACAAAGCACCTATGTCTTGCGGCCTTGGGTCAAATCTGCTACACCATTCTGCCCGTATCTGCTTCAACGAGTACCCAAGACCCACGATCTCAGACGCAGCCCGTAGAAATGGTCGTCGTCAGACACGGTCCTATTTTTTTCTTTCTTTCTGCGAGCTCATGTCACTTGTCAGTTGACAGCAAAGGACATTGCAATCTTGGTCGCCACGCCGAAGAATTCCATTCCAAATCAGATCTCGGTTTTCAAAGAACCGGGAACTGCTAGTAGCAGATCGCAACCGTACACCCATGACCCAACCACTTGCTCACGTGATTGATTAATCACCGTCGAAGCCCGAAAGCCGCCGCGCCGGGCGGAGCCGCTGCCCAGCCTCGGATAGACGGCAGCGCGGCCGGCCGCGGCCTGCGCGTCCCTTGCGCCGCTCGCTTCCTTCCTGGCCGCCTCTCATCGAATCCGGCCAGAGGCCACAAGCGGGGCGCCCACACGCACGCACGCACACTCAAGCAGAACGCGAAGCCGACGCGAAGCCGTCGTGTCCCTTCTCTCGCTTTTTTCCCGCTCCCCAGCCTCTGATAGACGGCAGCGCGGCCGGCCGCGGCCTGCGCGTCCCTTGCGCCGCTCGCTTCCTTCCTGGCCGCCTCTCATCGAATCCGGCCAGAGGCCACAAGCGGGGCGCCCACACGCACGCACGCACACTCAAGCAGAACGCGAAGCCGACGCGAAGCCGTCGTGTCCCTTCTCTCGCTTTTTTTCCCGTCCCTTCTCCCTGCCCCTGTGCTGTGCGCCTCTGCTTCCGCCCCGCACTTCTTCCACCCAACTCCTCACGCTCTCCTCCCTCTCCACGAAACCACCGCCCCCTCCCCGGCTCCTCGCCGAAGCCTCGCCGGAAAAGCCGCCGCCGCCGC
>LAPY01000355.1:74483-89925 GCA_000970635.1 Eragrostis tef | reverse complement strand
GGGGCCGGCGCCTTCGCCGGTGGCGGCGCACAGGCTGTTGCCGACGCCGTCCGGTGGGAGAACAGGCGGATCTCACGAGCTGAGTCGGAGGACGCGGCAGCAGCGAGGATTAAGGGATGGGGAGGCGAGAGGTTTCTGAATGCGCCCAATTTGGTGTCAATTGGGCGAATGGTCTCAGGGCCTGTCATTGGATGGTGAGTGTTTTCATTCGGTTCCCCTTCCATTTATCACGCTGATAGTTTGATTAGTCATGTCACGATTGACAATTGGATCGAAACCTAATCGAATATGAACTTTAAATTGTAAATTGCCAGTGCTTAATACTTTCCCACAGTTGATCCGATGCTAGCATCTGTTGGCAGTGCCTTGATGATTTATAGGTATCCTAATTAGGAAATGAATACCCCTATATGATGATTTGGTCGATTGAGCTTCTTTGAGTTTGTTTGATTTGAACACACTTCAATCGTTTAAGTTTTTTTTTCATAATATTTAGAAGACCGTAAGAGGGCACAGAGCAACAACATGAACCAGAATGCATTTCCTGAAAATTGTTTGAATTGCGAGGCAGTTAGCTATCAAGGTGTGCACTCTCTTTCTACAGGTTAGGCATGGGGATTGGGTTGGGGGGTTACCTGTGGTAGATTTAAGTGTTTGACTGATCAAGTTTGCACCATATTAGAAAGGAACAGAGCTTGCCGTGTTTGTATATGTAAATGATACTCCCAAATGACTCGGCTCATGAGTAAACTTGTCGTTTTGTCTTTCATATCAGAACCAGGGTATAAGCTGCATCTTTTGCATATTGCATCACCACTGACTGAATTAACGAAGATGTTTCCAAATTGTAGAATCTTCAATCTCGGTGCTTAACTGTACCACAGCACCATCTCTTTGTTGGCTTTTGAGCTGTCCTGCTTCGTTTGTTCTCTGTTTTGAACATTTATCTTCTACATGCTCATCTTCCTTTAAGGTGTAGGTTATCTAACTTTCCGTTTTTGTCAGATAGAGGGTCTTCATCTATCATTTATTAGCAATTTGATCAATCTGCATTTCTGCCGCCTGGATATTTTGATCAATTTTCAGTACTGCTCTTCTCGAGTTTTTTTTTTTGTGCCATGCTATGTTGTACATTATTGTTAGTAATACATATTGTTGTCCTGTTCATGTTCTAATGAAGTATGTGTGCCTTAGGATGATCGTGAATGAATGGTATCTTCCTGCTTTTGCCACATTGGCCGTGTCTGGTGCAAGTGACTGGGTGAGGATTACACCTTTTAGTACCATAATAATCCACTAAATAATATTCACTCCTTGTGTTCTTTTGTAACCATAGTTGGATGGCTTTTTAGCAAGAAAGATGGGAATCAATTCTGTTTTTGGATCTTACTTGGATCCATTGGCTGACAAGGTTATACTCATCACTAGCTTTATGATTCTTTATTAACTTTTATACTGTTAAGCTGATCTGGGGTATCTATGGTGTTGCCCAGGTTTTGATTGGCTGTGTTGCTGTAGCCATGGTTGAAATGGATCTCTTGCATCGTGAGTACATCAACATGCATCGATATATTTATTTTGCATTTCTCAAATGGATTTGATTATATCTCGAGCTTTTCTCATTAAAATACGCTGAAATTGATCCTGATAGCTCATAGTCTTAATTGATCAATTTTGTTAACTCATATTCGTTTTCTGGTTTGAAGCTGGTCTTGTTGGCTTGGTTGTTTTAAGAGACGTGCTTCTTGTGGGTGGTGCTTTCTACAAACGGGCTTCTAATTTAGGATGGAAGGTACTTCTTAGATACACTAGCATACATCTTGGAAGGTTGGCAATTAAGCTGATTGTTCTTTATCATACTTGTGTCAGTGGAAGAACTGGTCAGACTTTGTTAACTTAGATGCAGTTCAACGCGAAAAGGTTGAACCTCTTTTCATCAGCAAGGTGTAGCTCTGTTCACACAACATTTGATCTGGTAGCTTTTTTAAAAACTGTTTGTGAAAGCATGAGAATAATTGTTGGTTGCAGGTGAACACAGTATTCCAATTAATGTTGGTTGCCGGTGCCCTTCTTCAGCCAGAATTTGGTACTGATGAGACTCAAAATTACATTACGCTCTTGAGGTAATTCCTTTCTAACTATTGGTTCTCTAGTTTCTGTCTTTAGGCGTGTCCGTGAAAATCATCTTTGATGGTAATAAACTAATAATTAAACTATTAGATTATTATCTGCTGCAACTCAGAAGTTGTGCTGACATGAGCAGTTGTTCAGCAATTCTGGTATCTTCACAATTTGTTGCCCAAAATAAATACCGAAGCAGTAGAATACTTGAATGTGAACATGTGACAATTATAGGAGGGTGTGGCTACAGAAATCTGATGAGCACTTTGCTAAGAGAATGATGTTCGCTACTTCATCTTGCAGTGTTTTATGCTAAATGTGTTTTTTTTTTTTGATGCAGTTGGCTAGTAGCTACTACAACAATCACATCCACGATGGCTTATGGTGTAAAATACTCTCGGATGAGTCCAAGAACATGATAAATGTTGCTGTATGCAGTTCTCTTGGGTGAATTTGCCGCTGATGATGAGGACAGAATGATAGATATCCAGTGACATACAGATGATGTGGTCTTGAAGTTGCGCCAGCTTCCCCATTGTACAACAGCACGCTAAGTATTAGCGAGCCAATGGGTCCCATGACTTCTCCGGTTAAAAGTCTTAAAAGATTGAAGAAGTGAATGGGCATGAGTTGTATATTAGACCTTGGGCCTTAAATCTGTAGATGTTAATTTCCTTTCGTTTTCAAATCTGGTAGTTGTATTTCAAAATTACTTTTCCTCCTCTGGCTTAGACAACACATGAAATTTCTGGAGGTCAAAGCCGGCAGTGTATTTGGTTCCTGGTCCGCGCAAAGACATCACTACTGTGTTACCTTTGTACATATGTACTTCAGAATTTCTCAATTGACCATGAAGGACGGTGGTTGAATTGACTTCAAAATGCACCATTTGTGGCGGCCAGTTCTTGGTTCTTTCATACCGTAGATTATTATCGATCTATGCTTCATTTTTTTTTCCGGAATTGAGTTGATGAATTTCGTCTAGATCATCTGGCTGAATTTTAAAAAGAAGTGCAAATAGGAAGGTCGCACATGCACATCCGTGGGCAGAAAATCAGCTATAATCTAGCTGAAGCGTATCCGAGGGCAGAAAATCAGCTATAATCTAGCTGAAGCGTTATTTAGAACCAGATAAATATTTCTTAGAGGGTAACGTATCATATAAGAACCACATTTCGTGTGAGAATTATAAAAATTTCAATCTGAACAATATGATCTTGATCTAAAAAAAAATAGGAGGTGTAATTTGTAAAAGTATGATTAAATAGACGGTGATTTTACAAATCATCCATCTCACCTGAATTTATGCACATCAAGACCATGCAGGTGGTATACTCCCTTGTTAGAGAAAAAGTACGCGATCTGTTGAAAGTCCTACCAAAATCTCACCGAAAACAGGGCGTATGCTCGCTCCGCCCCCTTTCTCTCTCTCTCTTTTTTTTAATTCACTCCGCCCCTTTTTCACCTCTCCGCGAAAATGGATTTCAATCCGAACTTCCGGATAAGGACCACCGCCGGTTCGGTCACATGCGTCCGGCCGAGCCCGAGTCCCAGTCTCCCAGACTCGCAGTCTGAGGCTCTGAGCAGTGAGCAGCATTAAACCCGAGACCTAAACCCCTCGGGCCTCGGGCCTCGGGGTGGCGTCGCCATCAGCTGCGGCGATTTGGAGCGCGCACTGCTCACATTGCCGGTGAGTTCACCATTCTGCAATTCGTGTACGATGGTCTGTGTGGCATCCGGATTAGCCGTGTTCTTGCTCTCAAATCACATTTTTCCCCTTGTTTTTTTCTTTGCAAGAAAATCTTTCCCCTATGCTATACAGCACGTTGTGGTGTTTATTACACGAATGCACAACAGATAGATGTTTCTGTTAGGAGACATTATTTTCCTTGCATCATAAATAGTTTAGCTGGGAAATCTGCAACGCTAGTATTGATTTATCTGCTCCCCCCGCGGCGGGAGATGTTCCATTTTTCTGTGATGTTGTTAAGAGTTATTTTAAAAAATTTATAAATGCGCATACGCAAACCATGGTAGCCCTAAAAACTTGCATTACGGTTTGGATTTTGGACTTGTGATGATAAGCTGGCTAGAAGTGGCCCGATGCACATCTGTTTGGGCCATGGAAAGGGGGCAACTCAGTTGTTCTATGCCAGGCATTTCTGGTTTGTCGTTGTCACTTCAAGAGGTGCTGGGAGTTTCCGCGATAAAGATCACCGCATCAATGATTATATAGAACTGAACTTTCAGCAATGCAATAGAACCTGGCAAACAAGTGTCGTTTTTCTTTCTCTTCAAATAAACAAGTGACATTGTTGTATTCATGTAAAACCATAGCATGCTAGATCTTGGGACTATCAAGAAAATAGTTAATGGGACTTGTGCCCCTACCCCCTGGTGCTTCACCGCTTCATGTATTTACCGTTGAATGTTTGCATGGCAGGTTTGTGAGGTTAGAAATTCATGATATGTCTGCTATGGAATCAAAAGAAGTCATATGTCTCAACTACGAAGAGTATAAACATTGGAAGCATGAGAAGTTCACTCGTTTTGTTAACAACCTGTTGCTCCTCCGTAACAGAGTAGACTTGCATACATTCCAGCTGCGCTGTGAATCTGAGCACCGGCATCTCCTAAACTGCAATGATCTGAGAACATGGATTTGTTATGCAGTGAAGCAGAATGTCAAAGTGCTAGATGTGAAGCTGTACCAATATGATAGGACTGTTTTACCATGTTGCATTTTCAACAACCGCTCCCTTCAGGATCTAAAGTTGGACATGGGGAAAGCTCCTCATAAAGATTATGAACATGAGGGACTTGTGCTGCCGGACATAATAAAGCTTCCTTCTCTTAAAAGGTTGACTCTCCGTGATGTTGAAGTATATACTTCAGCTCTTGAGGACATCATTGCTCGGAGCCCAGAACTAGAAGACTTGCATTTGATAAATTGTGCACAACATCTTGACCTTATAGACTCAAAAGTTCTAAAAAGGCTAACTGTTCATGGCTTTCTAGGTCGAGATGAAGGACTCACTATTGCTGCTCCTTCTCTCATTCACTTTGAGTGCATAGGCTGGCCTCTGGAAGATATTTCTTGGCAAGAGCGGCCATCTTTAGAGAGTGCACACATAGATACACGTGGACGCAGACACACTTTAGATGGTCAATCTAATTTTACTGGGATATTTTTGAATGCAAAGAGACTTACATTATTTGGTTCTGACATAACGGTATGCTTCACTAAAATGCCTCTGTTTCATTGTTGCCACTAGTGTTCTAAGCGGTTGAATGGATTTTTTTAGTATATTACCGTGGTGCATAGTGTTTGCACATTGGTTATCGTATTGCCGGTCTTGCTTATATTGAATTGAAAACATGAGCAATATTGTGTATTTGTGTTTGACGAAACCGAAAGCAAACTGATTGGCGCTTCTACTTACAAGTCAAATATTTACGCTGGTAATTTACAAAAACAAAAGGTTGAACTAGTCTACTAGAGCACGGGAACAAAATCATTGAAGTTTTCTTGTTCATAGCAATGAACAATAGTGAAATGTTTTGCTTTGATTAGTTGATTACCTTGTTCTGGACCTCTTAGTTACGGCCTGAAAACCATGGTTGATGCATGAGTTGCTTTTCGCTCATATGTTTTGATGATACCATTTTTTAAAACTTAATTGATGATACTATTACTAACACGACACACTACGTGTCTAGATAAGAAACCCCTGTATTGCACGCGTTACTTGGTTCACCACTTAAGTAGTATGAAAATGATGCACTAAATATTGGTTGATGTTGCTTTCCAAAGTGCATTAATGTATCTTACCCTTATTTTTGAGGTGACTTTGAAATTAGGTATCCTTTTATATGGCTCATTAGAAGTTATGTAGTGTTTTGATGGGCATATTAGCATAATGTAATGGGCATGCTGTTCAAATGGGTTGAAATACTTTTAAATAGTATTGATGCTGAATGTTGTTCTAGGAAAAAAAAACCACTACTGATGCATAGTTAATATTTTTGCTATAGAATTGTAAGTAGCTTAATGCATTCACTGATTTTATTTGTGCACTTTAACCATATCCACCAGCCCGTGGTGCTATACATCGCAAAAAGTGGACCAGCTGCATACGAGACCTTCAGAGTTTGAAGGCTACATACGATTATTTTATTCCTTATTGATTTAGATATTTTAAAATTCGACGGGAAGAGGCAGACAGCCTCCCCGCTTTGTATTAAGAAGGAAGCTGGGCTCGAACCCGGGTCTCTGGCTTGAGAGCTAACTCCAATAGCCAGTCGCCCACGAGAGCACCTGCTTGATTTAGTTATTTTAAGAATCTGTTGTTCTTCAGCACCCAAAAAAATGAGGTCGAGTGATTTGATTGATGAGTTGAAAGTGTGACTGTTGCACAAATTGTAGCAACGTTGCCGCCTGCTACGCACATGATCGGCTATTGTGCTTGTTGATAGCTTACCAGTGGAAATTTGGTCACGTTTGGCATGTAAATCATGTAATCTACTGGAATGCAAAAGCTTAATCCGAATGCTGTGACTAAGATATATTTGATCTTAATATCACAAATTAAAGATTAGAGCATATTTCTTTGTGTAACTTGTACATTCACTGTATCTCAGTCCTGTGTGTTTACGCATCAGGTAATAAAATGCATTTCTTTTGGAAAGATAAATGCAAATTTGTTACAGTTTTTTGTATCTACAAATTAATTGTAAGCTGTGATAAAAAGCTTAATATTTGTTAAGTTCTATGGGATGTTGTTCGACGGTAGCAGTTATGTTTCTCAACTTATTGATTTAGCTACTATCAAGATTAATCCCACCCTCTTGAAATGCAAGGTTATGTTGGAGAAGGAACTGCCAACATGCTCCGCTTTTGATAATCTAACAACTCTCAAAATTGGTGAATGGTGTTTGATGGACTTCAATGTCGTACTTCACTTCCTCCAGCTTTCACCAAGACTAGAAAAACTTGTCTTGAAGCATAAAAAGGTACACCGCAGTCAAAATCATTGCCTTTTATTGTCTGGACAAATGTTGCTAAAATTATATTGATTTATTTCTTGTGCCTAAGGGAACCACAAAAGGAGCAGAAACGGATTCAACGCCAATCCCTGAAATGACCTTTCAGTGCCCACTCCTTGAAACAGTCACAATACAATGTTCCAAGGATGATGATGGAATTGCGAAGATTGTGAATGCTATGGTAGCGAATGGTGTCAGCTCGGAGAAGATACAGGTCGAATTCTATGAAGATATCAAATGGAGCAGCCCAGCTGAGAGGAAGCGTGTGAGACAAGAAGAGGAGAAAGAGCGGAGCATCTTAGAAAAGAAATTGAAGACATGAATGGGTAGATGATACGATTGACTCTGATAACGACGACGATGAGACGGAGGAAACTTTTGCCTATGAATATGATGATCCTGGTGATTTCTAGAGCCCTGCTTGGCGTGTTAGTGTTCCTCATCTGTTTACTTTCTTTATGCAGAGTGTGCCCTGCACTCTGGAATATTTACCAGTACTATGTTCGGAGAGCTTAGTGTTATTGAGTCATCTTAATCTGATCTACTAGTGATCCTTAATATCGGCGACTTCAAATTAAAAACAAGTCAACTACTTGTGATTTCTGGTTTCCGTGGCACCTAGTCGATCGGAACGGTATGATTGTTTGCAATGTTTCTATTTTGAGCACGACTGGGCTGTGTCTTGTCTACATTTCTTGGTTGTGAGCTGTGTGATATCATGGGATTTGACAGGCAATGTGTTTCAGTGTTTCTAAATGATTTTTTATTGCTACAGTCGGCTTGTAGATACAGCAACAATCACTTCCGCGGTAGTAGGTTTGTTGCGAAACACTCTGTTTAGATAGAGAAATCAATGGCTATTGTTGCACGCGCACTTTTGAGTCTTGAAAGCTTGGACGATATTCAGTGCCATATTGGCATGTTATATAACAGGTCAGACAGACAATTGGTCCTGGTACTGTTCCCTATCTTTTCCAATCAAAAGCCTGGGCAGGATTGTAGCCTTTGCACAAGTGACGAAAACACGTCTTCTGTTGCACCTGTACATATATACTCCAATATTACCGAAAGTCTTATTAAAACATGGCCAATATTTCAAGTGCTAAAAAACCTCCGGTTGTACTCCGTGCATCTAAAACCGTACCGTTCCTACAGCTTATCATCACAAAAAAAAAAGCTTCTTTTCTTTTGTCGCGGAATGGTCTTCCAGAAACCAGAAGAGGTCCACCGGCTACAGAAGGCCCATTTGGTTCGGGGAGACGGAAGGCCAAGCGCGAGGAGGGCAAGTTAAGCACGACGGAAGGCCAAGCGCGAGGAGGGCAAGCACGAGGACTGTTTGTTTGTGCTGGAACTTTTTTTAAAATTTTTTAAAAAGTTGGTTGTCTGAGTAGCTGAAAATTGTCTATTAAATTTTTAATATTAGCTTTTGTAATATATATTAAACTTTTCAGCATGTCAAAAATCATAAAAACACATTTTAGCAAGCTTTTCAGCTTTTCAACGCCCCAAAAGCTAACTCAAAAGTTTGTTGTTTATTTGGCTTTTTAGCTTGCCATGCAGTAGGGCTAGATTGGTTGGAGTCCTGGAGAGAATCTGCCTGGCAAAATAGCTGCCGGAGGTCTGCCTAGACCACGTTTGGTTGGAGTCCTCGTCTTCTGCCTGGCACAGGCAGCTCGTCCAGGCCCAGGCATGCAAAATCGAGTGCCTGGCTGCTTCGAAGCGCGTTGCCTGGCGCCTTAATCACGTTCAGTGGTCCCCAGGCAGCTACCAAACTGCACACCTCAGACGTTGCCTGACCAGGCAAATATGAACAGGCTAACAGGCAGGTCACAGGCAGCGTTTTTTACCAGGCAAGTAGTCCAGGACTCCAACTCCAACCAAACAAGCCCTTAGGGCACCCACAACGCGGCCGTATGAGCCGTCTGTAAGATGTGTTATTTGTAAAAAACATCTTGCTCTGACAATGGCGTGCGGGAGGAGGAGGGAAAAGAGAGAAAGAAAGAAAAAGAAGAGAGAAAAAAAGGAAAAAAAAAACCGGTAGGACCCACGGACGAGGGGAAGGTTGGAGGACCTTAGGGCGCCCACAACGCGGCCGTATGAGCCGTCTGTAAGATGTGCTATTTGCAAAAAACACCTCGCTTTGAGCAGGAGACGGCTCCCTCATCGTCTCGTGAGGCGACGGCAACCGGACCATTGCCCGAGGCCAAATCGCCTGCTGCTCCCCGTTGTATGCGTCGTTGCGAGGAGAAGACGACCTCGCCGATCCTGCTGCGAGCGCGCTCTTCTACCACCTCGCCCTAGGCTGTCGGAGCACCGGAGCCCGCCGCTTGCCCTCCAAGCATCGGAGCTCTTCTTGCTCGCCGCACAGCGTGAGCTCGAGCACCTCGCGGCGTTCCTCGCCGCTCAGCCCCTGCACATGCAGGGTGGAGCTCGAGCTCTCCGCCAGCAGTAAGAAGTAATGGGGAAAAGAAAAATGAGTGGAGCAGGCTAGGTGTTTTGCGACAGGCAAGCTC
The DNA here is from genome assembly GCA_000970635.1 of Eragrostis tef. Taxonomy (NCBI): domain Eukaryota; kingdom Viridiplantae; phylum Streptophyta; class Magnoliopsida; order Poales; family Poaceae; genus Eragrostis; species Eragrostis tef. The sequence continues at coordinate 80,245 of LAPY01000355.1, read as the reverse complement.
CTCCGGGATGGTTCCGACAAGTTCTGATGTGACCTGCTGTGGTAGCTTTTTTTTTGTCAGTCCATAGATTTGGATGAAATGGACGGAGCAAGACAACGCCATGGCCCTCCAGAGAGCTCCCGGAGAGGATAAGAATGGGTTCTTTTTTGATTTGAGCCTTAGGCAAGCAAGAACGGCATAGAATGAAATTAGGAAACTATATTTCAGTTTGTATATAGACTTATATTTCACAAGTTTCATAAACCATACAAGCAACAAATTAGTCCACAAGATCATATTCACGTTTGATCACCTATCATACATGTCCATTAAATAATACACAGACAGACCAACAGACAACTTATTGTACAAGCTGTCTATGTGCGACAATCAAGACACACACAAACAGCAGCCGTCTTTACCACTGTGGGTGCCCTTAAACCTGGAGGCCTTGGGTGGCGTCGGCCTTCCTCGCGGCGGCTTGGGGACAGCAGCCCTCCGCCATCCGCATTGCCGTTGAGCGGTGAGGTCACTTTCTGCCATTTCTTGTACGCTTGCTGTGTTTGGCTTTAGGATCAGCGCGTGTTCTTCCTTACAAATCTATTTTTCCCTTGGAAAACTCTACACGTACGAATTTTTTCTGTACGAAACAACTACGAAGGCTGGTTCGCACGTGATAGCCAGCCACAAACTGGACGCTGCTACTCCGTGTCTCCACCTGTAAACTTTTCTGCTGTCTACGTCGTGAAAATAATCTGGTTCCTAATTGTGACCTGGTTCTAGCTCACGTTATCATGGTTATTTCCCTAGTTTGCTGTTTGCATGGAGAGTTAACAATCCTAAATTCAGTCCGTGAACACTACACAAGAATGATGCGAGAAACACTGCAATAAGAAGAAACTTGTGTACCGTCGGAGAGCCAAAATGTTCAATTGCTAGTTTCATATCATTTCTTGCTTCTCCGATTGTTGCACACACTACGTACTTTAATTGCAAACTGTAATGGGACGATATTTTGAGATGAAGGATATAGAGGAGAAACATGGGTCCAGCAGGCCACCAATCGACCTTCGTACAGGCTTCGTAGAGCATTTGTTAGTACGCATAGCAACGCCCTTTTCCCTTTGTTCTTCTTCCCGGAGAAAATCTTCCCCTAGCTTTGCGCGCCGTCGCTTTAGTCTGCGAATGCACAAGAAAAAGTTGTTTCTCTTCGAGAGGAGACATTTTTTTTCTTATATTGCATTCAAATAGTTTTGCAGGAAAAATCTAGCTATCCTGCTCGCTGCGGGAGAGTTTCCTCTTTGTATTTTTTTGTGAGGTTAGGTTTTTATTAGGGGATATGGTAGCCCTAAAAGGCTGCTTTCATGGTTTGTGTTTGTGATGATAACCTGTCCAGATATTGCCCAATCCAAGCAAAATTTCTTAGTAGTTCTCTATTAGGTGTTTCTATCAGTTGTGCTGTGCAAAGCAGTTCTGGTTTTGCCTTTAGGCCCTGTTTAGTTTTGAAGGGGATTAAATACCTAACTGACTCGTGAGGGATTTAACCCCCCTCAATCTCCTAACCGGAGATAGCCTTAGTGGTTTTTGGAATTGCTCTCGATTGAAACTCCCTAATTTGGTGATAAAGGTCACCACAGTAGTTATGAACTTATGATATATAGAACCAAGCTTTCAGACATGTAAAAAGGACATGCTAAACAAGTGACGTATCTTTTTGATGCAACTAACATGTTAGGTCTTGGGAATTGGAGCTATCAAGAAATAGTTATCGGACTCTTTATACTTTACCCCCGGTGGAATCTCTGCTTCCTGTATTTATTGTTCAATGCTTCATGGCAGGTTTGTGGAATGCAAGGCAAGGCTGCTATGGCATCAAGCAAAGTCATAAGTCTCAACTTCAGTGAATTTGAACATTGGAAGCCCGAGAAGTTTTCTCGTTTCGTTAACAACTTGTTGCTCCTGCGTGCGAAACGAGACTTGCATACATTCCAGTTGCACTGTGAATCTGATTGCTGGCGGCTCCTAAACTGCAATAATTTGAGGACGTGGATTGGCTATGCAGTGAGGCAGAATGTTAAAGTGCTAGATGTGAAGCTGTATCAATATGACAAGACTGTTTTACCACGTTGCATTTTCAACAACCGCTCCCTTCAGGATCTGAAATTGGACATGGGGAAAGCTCCTCATAAAGATTATGAACATGAGGAACTTGTACTGCCAGACATAATCGATCTTCCTTCTCTGAAAAGGTTGTTTCTCCGTGATGTGGAAGTATATAATTCATCTCTCAAGGAAATCATCTCTCAGAGCCCTGGTCTAGAAGAGGTGCATTTGATAAACTGTGCTCATCATCTCGAGCTCATAGACTCAAAAGTGCTAAAACAGTTAACTGTCGATGGGTGCATAGATGGAAACAAAGGACTCACAATTGCTGCCCCTAATCAAATTCACTTTGAGTGCATAGGCTGGCCACTGGATGATATCTCTTGGAGGGAGCAGCCATCTCTAGAGAGTGCACACATAGATACTTGTGGTTGTGTATATACCTTTGATAGCCAATCTAATTTTACTGGGGCTTTTTTGCATGCCAAGAGACTTGCATTATTTGGTTCCGACATAAAGGTAAGATATGTGCCTCTGTATCGTTGCCATGCAAATCGGGTTCAAAAAGGTATATAAGTGTGCTAAAATATTTTGCAGGGAGTATACTATTAAACTTGGTTGTAGTTTTTGTACATTTTTTTATTATACCTGAAAAGCATAATGTTTCACAAAGCAAAATTAAAAGAAGTAAAAAAGAGCATGTTAGGTCTTCGACAATCTACTGAGGGCTCTTTTTGTTTAACGCCCACAGGCACCCAACCAAGTTTTTGGTTGTTGACGGGAGCCCTCAGTATGTTTGGATTGAAGCCAACGTGCCTGCGCTAGTTCCTGGGCTCATTTGGTTTAACGCCCACATGGCTGCGTGTAGTCTACTATTTTCTGTGCCTGCACCAGTGTTAAACAGGGCGGCAGAATCTCTTGGTAACTATTTGGCATGCCAGCGATTGTGCTTGGTCAGCGTGGGTGCCAACCAAATGCCTCTTTAAACCACTAGGCTCTAAGGGCACCAGATTAGTTGTGTTCTACAGCAGTTAATGAAAACGAGATATTGACTGGCCTTTGTTTTGGAATGCTTAATTTACCGTTTGACAAATCATGAGCATTGATCCTCAAGATACTATCTTTTACCTTGTAACGATTAGATTGGCAACACAATATAGATGCCACAAAACAAACTCCTGTACATCTCATTTCTTGAGTAATACATAAGGACTATCATTAATGTTCTCTGGAGTTGCTTTCTGAAGTGCAATTCATGTATTTTGCCCTGTTGTTATGGTGAATTCCAAAACAGGAATCTTTATTGTATCCTTTTATAAGGTTCTTCAGTAGTTATGTATGTTGTTGTTTAAAGCTGGGGTATAAGGATAATATTATGGCATTTTCCCACCTAACTTTAATGTCAAAACGTAATGCCAGTGAGGGACTGAGGGCAGTACTGTTCCGTTAACTAAATAGTCTTGGTACTGAAAGTTGTTCCAAGTAAGAAGCCATTATTGAACCCAGGTTAATAATTTTTGGTGCAGTTTAAGTATTCTGAATGCATTTCCTTTTCATATTTCTGTGCTTTTAACCATATCGACCAGAACAATAGTGCTATGTGCTGGATGTAATCGTGTGTATATGTGCGTGTCGTATACGAGCCTCCTTGTATCCTAGTCGGTTGATACGGAGACCCGGCCATATATGTAATTACGCTGCACCACCACGTAATACAATTCAGTTTATTCCCTAATTCCTATTCTCACACTATGTACCGCAAGTCTGGAAGCTGCATTTGATATTTTAAGCATCTGTTGCAATTAAGCAGAACAAAAACTTAGGTTGATCATTTCCCCCCCATGATTTGAAGGAACAAACAGACAACATTGCTGCTTGTTATAGACATGACCAAACATTTATGTCTGATGATGGTTTTGCAATAGAGTTTTTGATCTTATTGGGTAAGGAAAATATATAAGTCCCAAGAATGGAAAAAATCTAAATCTTTGAATATGTTTTGGATATGAAAAGAATTTTTCCCCCTCAAGTTATAAGTTAAAGATATGGTCATATTACTTTTCATGGCTTGTTGGTGCATCTGCAGTTTCTGTTTCCTGTATATTATTGCCCCGGGAAAAAATAACATTAATCTGTTAGGAGTTCTGAATGGAACTTTCGATATGATGCCTTTTATATCAAATTAATTGTTTGTCGTGCTTTTTGCTTCAAAAGCATACTGTTTGTCAGGTTCCATGATTTGTACAATGGCAGCATTATATGCACGGCAATTTTTTTTCTCGGCTTATTTATTCGCTAGCATTATCTTTGGCAATATCATGATTTTCGTTACATCCTAGCTATGACTAATCCCAACCCTCTTGAAATGCAAGGTTATGTTGCAAAAGGAACTGCCCACATGCTCTGTATTTGAGAGTCTTGCAACTCTCGAAATTGGTGAATGGTGTTTGACTGATGATTTCAACGTTGTACTTCGCTTCCTCCAGCTTTCACCGAGATTAGAAAAGCTTACCATGAAGCATAGAAAGGTATGCCACATTTAAAATCATTGCCTTTTTCATCTGGAGAAAATTCACTAAAATGTGCATGTTTCCCTTTATTTCTTGTACTCTACGTAGCCTAAGGAAGCATCAAAAGCAACAGGGACAGATTCTATGCCAATGGCTGCAACGCCTTTCCAGTGCCCGCTCCTTGAAACGGTCACAATACAATGCTCCAAGGATGATGACCAAAACGAAATTGATAAGATAGTCAAGGCTATGGTAGCGAACGGCAGCAGCTTGGAGAAGATACATGTCACTTACTATGAAGATATCCGAAAGAGGGAGCTAGCTGAGAGGAGGCTTGCGGGACAGGAGGAGAAGGCACGGGGGCAAGTTGGAGAAAATATTGAAGAGAAGTCGAGAATGGGTAGATGACTTCAACGACTACGAGACGGAGGATGAGGACGAGGAGATGGATGAGTATGACGATGAGGACGATGAGCTTTTTTAGTTATTAGTGAGACTTGTGTTGGTGACGTAATTGTTAAGTAGTGTACTCTGCTCCTGACTGCTGAACCTCGGAGCAGCAGGTTTATCTGGATGTTGAGGCTATCTGCACTTCCATTTTGAGCATGGTTGCATACTTACTATCTTAGTTTCACATGTCTTGGAACCCTTCGTCCGTAAGTTATTTGGCTGCGAGCTGGGGTCTATTTGTTGCCGCAACACTCCATCTGATAACTAGACGCGTTTGATTTGTTTTGTTTTGGAGACTGACGCGTTTGATTCCGGCAGAACCCAAATCGTGATCTGGCTCGCCCAGTTCAAACTTTTCCCCTTGTCTTGCAATATCTCCCGTTCGAAATGGGTTGATTGAGCCAGGAGGCCCGTAACTGGGCCACGGAGGGACCTTTTAACGGAAGGCGTGCTCTCCCTTCAACAAACCATTCATCTGACGAAGGGGAAAGCCCTAACTGATAGTACAATCATCATGCCGTCGTCCTCCGCCCGCCGCTGCAGCGACCGCGAGAAGAGTCGCCCGTCGCCGCCGGATAACTGGAGGGACTACTCTGCATTGCCCCACGACGTACTGCTGGTCCTCTTCAGCCGGATCCCGCAAGCCGACATCCTCCGTGGCGCGGGGCTCGTGTGCGCGTCGTGGTGGCGCGTGGCCGTCGCCGAGCCCTTGCTGTGGCG